>PVKS010003672.1:0-101187 GCA_004027875.1 Aplodontia rufa
GTGTGTGTGTGTGTGTGTGTGGCTGAGGTGCAGGGTGTGTGTGTGCGTGTGTGTGGCTGAGGTGCGGGATATGTATGTGTATGTGTGTGTGTGTGTGGCTTCAGAGGACGCTTCCTGGATGCCGTGGGTAAATCAGTCCCCATCAGCAGCCCTGGAAGTTGGTTACACGATGACAGGAAAATCCCACCCCAGAGCCCGTAATTAACTCTGCCTATAAGTAGGCCATGTGCTCAGCTTTTCCTCGGCACTGTTTCCCAGATGAGAGATTTCTGGAGAGCTGACACAGAAGGAAACCCAGACATGAAGCTGTCAGGCTCCACGTTCCCAACTCAAGTCTCTCCAGGCCCAGGACACAGAAGGAATCCCAGACACTAAGATGCAGGGCTCCATGTCCCCAGCTCAGTCTCTCCAGGCCCAGGTCTTTTGAAATGCCAGGGTAGGCTGCCCTGAGCAGCTGGGCTCTGCCAGAGGCTGAGGCTGGAGGCAGCCCCCGGTGGCTCTCCTGGGAGGAAGGATCAGGTCTAAATAAGGGCAACTTCCACCTGTGTTGTGAAGAAGCTTCGTCACCACTGTGCTCTTGGCATGGCGGACAGGGAATGGCTAAACCACACACACAGATGTGGCACCAGTCCCACATCCCCAATGGCTCCCACTCCCCTCCCTGAGCCCTGCAGATGTGTCAGCAGTGGGGCGGGTGCTCAGGTCTTGTCCTCCCTGAACCATCCCTAGGTCAAGTAGCTAATGAACAGTGGGGGTGGCCTGCCTGGGTCCGGATTCTTTGTCACCATCCCTGAGACCCTATGGCGCCACAGGAGGGGAGAAGGCTCCCATCAGTGCTGGGAACTGAACCCAGAGCTTTGCCCTGGTAGGCAAGTCCTTCACCACTGAGCTACGTCCCAGTCCACATCAGTCTCATGAAGGGGACGGGCCTGGCGTTCAGGAGTGCAGAGCTCACCACAGTCACCAGAGGCCTGAAACGTCTTTGCTTTCCCAACTCTGATTACTTAACTTCTGGCAGCACTTCTGACCTTAAGTTTAAACTTGCTCAGTGCTGCGAGCTCTAGTCAACCAGTTTCAGCTTTGTCATTCAAAATGCTTATTCACAGGGGCTGCAGCGACAGCTCAGCAGTTAAGGTGCTTGCCTGGCATATGTGAGGACACGGGTTCAAACCCCAGCACCATTTACACAACGACGTGTCAGAGCAACGAAGGCCACATGAAAAACTAAATAAAATTCATTCTCTCCTTGTTCCTCTCTCTTTGAAAAAAAAATATAAATAATTTCAAATGTTTATTTGTTCAGCAATTGCTAGCTGAACCCTGGGCACTGATCTGAATTTGCTGGGGCCCAGCAGTGAACAATGCAGACACGGAGCCTGCCCTGGGGAGCTGAGGGTCTGGAGGGACACGTGGCACACATGAGAAGACTTGACTCGCAGAAGGATGCCAGGTGGCAAAAACGGCATGAGGGAAGGTGGGCAGGGTGATGTTGGAGCAGAACCCCCTGCCCCAAGGGATGCAGGTGATGAGGCCACAGACAGCAGGAATAGCCCCATGGAGACCTGGAGCCCAGTGGGTTCAGGGGCCCAGGGTGCTAGGGTGGGCACATGGCCCTGGGCGGGGTAAGGACAGGTGCCCAGGTGGGTTCAGGAGCCAGGGTGCTAGGGTGGGCACCCAGGTGGGTTTAGGAGCCCAGGGTGCTGAGGTGGGTGCATGGCCCTGGGTGGGGTGAGGATGGGCAGTCAGGTGGGTTCAGGAGCCCAGGGAACTGAAGTGGGTGCATGGCCCTGGGTGGGGTGAGGATGGGCAGTCAGGTGGGTTCAGGAGCCCAGGGAACTGAAGTGGGTGCATGGCCCTGGGTGGGGTGAGGATGGATGCCCAGGTGGGTTCAGGAGCCTAGGTGACTTCAGGAGCCCAGGTGCTGGGGTGGGTGCACGGCCCGGGATGGGGTGAGGATGGTGGGGTGGGTAGGACTGGGAAGCAGGTGGCTGTGTGAGGACAGTGTGTCATCAAAGAACCTGCAGCTTAGACCCACGCACATCCCCCCCAACTGCAGCGTGAGCCTGCCCAGCTCCACCTTCTTCCCATCCCGACCCCCTCGCTGTTCCTGCCTCTGCCCTTCATCTCCACCAGCTCCAGGGTGCCTTTGCTTTCCCTTTCCTGCCCACTCACCCTGAGGCTCAGGCCCCTCTGCGTCCCCAACAAGCTTCCTGCCTTGCTGTAACCCACCCTGCTATGCCCCACCTCTGCAGGGCCCTGGCCTGTTTATTCTTGAGACCAAGTGTGCGGGTAGGCGATGCTGTCCCCAGGCCACCTCTCCTTGCTCCGGCCCTCTGTAACTCACACTGCTGCCTGTGTCACCTAACACCCCAAGCCTTCGAGGCCCCAGCATGCAGGACAGAGCTGCATTGTACCAGCTCCATTGTACCCTAAACAACTCACCTGCTACAATTAGGTTAGGCTGCAAGCAACAAAAAGACCAAAATGAAACACAAGAGCCCACCTAGGTTTAAAGAGACTAGAGGGGCTGGAGCGGTGGCTCGGCATGCTCAAGTACACGGGTTCAAACCCCAGCACCCATGTACACAACTAAGTGTCGGAGCAAACAATGCCATGTGAAAAACTCAGTAAAAGTTGATTCTTTCTGTTTCTCTCTCTCTCACACTGTCCTTCTCTCTTTAAAAAAAAGAGAGAGAGAGAGAGAGAAAGAGAGACTAGAAGCTTATGTCTTGGTGAAAACGAAAAACAAAATCTGCAGTGCGGCAGACCATGGCAGGTGTAGGGACAGGATTGCCCGGCAGGATCTAGAGTGTCTGCCATACACTCTGCCATCGTAGCACATGCCCCTCATGCTCCAGGCCAACCTGCTCCAGGATGGCTGCCAGAGGCCAGCTATCACATCTCAGCTCCAGGCAACCACTTTCCCGCTTTGCCACCTAAGCGTACTGTACGTTCCTGGGTCGTTTTTACGAATTTAGGGCCCCTCCACGTGATCTGGGAGTTAATACCAAACTGCCTTCCCGAGTCTAAAGAGCAAGAATTTGAGACTGATTTAGACACAGCCAGAGAGCTTTCCAGCACTGTTCCTGGATGCACGACCTGTACCAGGTTCTCTCACTGTGGATTTCTGAACCTGAGATTGTTGGACTATAACTAAACTCTGGAATAAAATGAAACAGAAAACACCAAATGCCGGCTACAACATGGAGCAATGGGAATTTCCTTTCATTGCTGGTGGGAATGTAAAATGGTACATCCACTCTGGACAGTCTGGAAGTTTCTTAGAAAGATAAATATGCCCTTTCCATAAAACCTGGCAACTGTACCTAAAACCTAGGTCCACACAAAAAGCTGCAGGTCAATGTTGTGCTTTTTGGGGGCGGGGGGAGAAGCAGGGATTGAACCCAGGTACACTTAACCACTGAGTTACATTTTATTTTTTATTTTTACTTTTTGTTTTATATAGAGAGAGGGAATGGAAAGGGAGAGAATATCTATTTTTTTCATCTGGTTTTAGTTTTTCTAACACTTAGTTGTGTACATGGTGCTGGGACTTGAACCCTGGGTCCTCGTGCTTGCCAGGCAAGCATCCACCACTGAGCCACCGCTCCAGAGCCACCAAGGTCTCACTAAGTTGCTTAGACTGGCTTTAAACTTGCAAACCTGCCTCAACCTCCCCTAGTCACGGGGATTACAGGTGTGTGCCACCATGCCTGATTGTATATGAATTTTATTTATAATTCTCAAAAACTGGAAGCAACCAAGATAACCTTCAATAGTGAACAGACAAACTGTGGTATCGGATATTACTCAGCAACTCATAAGGAAATGTGAGCTGGGTACAGTGGTGCAGATCTGTAGTCCCAGCTACTCAGGAGGCTGAAGCAGGAGGATTGCAAGTTCAAGGCCAGGCCTCCACAGCTTTGTGAGACCCTCTATCAAAACAAAAAATTAAAAAAGGGCTGGGGATATGGTTCAGAGGTAGAGTGCCCCTGACTTTAATCCCCAGGACCAAAAAAAAAAAAAAAAAAAATGGCTGGAGCGGTAGCTCAGCAGTTGGAGTGCTTGCCTGGTGAGCACGAGGGCTGAGGTTTGAACCCCAGCACCACATACACAACTAAGTGTTGGAGAAACAAAAGCCAGATGGCAAAACAAAGTTGATTCTCTCCTAGGAAAAAAAAGCAAAACAAACCAACCAACAAACAAAAAAACAATACAGAAAGACACGGAGGAAGTTCAGCTGCTTCCTGCTGAGTGAAAGCAGCTGATCTGTAAAGATGCCACACAATTCCAACTATGTGACATTCTAGAAAAGGCACTGGTGGTTGCCAAGGCCTGGGTGAAGGGGGTGGGTGTGGACGGATGCACGGTAGAACACAAGGGGCATTTTTAGGGTAACGACACTTCTGTATGACACAGGAACGAGGAACACGTCAACACATTTGTTAAGACCCATAAGACTAGACAAGGCAACTAACCGAAACCACAGCCTTTAGCTGCTAGTGACACTGACACTGCCCACGGATGTGACAGTGCACAGGGAACTGGTGCCGGTCAGCAGAGCAGAATGGAACTCTCCTTTCTCATGCATTTTTCCATAAGCTGAAAACTGCTCTAAAGTACCATGACGACAAAAGCAACTCTCTACAAAAGGAGAACGGAGTGTGGCTCCGTGGAGGAGCGCTTGCCTGGCATGCACAAGGCCCTGGTTCCGTCCCCAGCCCTGCAGTAAGCGCGCGACAGAAGAAGCGGTGCATCGAGAGTGAGGGACACAAAGCCGCCAGCAATGATCAGCGGGTTTAGCACACTGGCAAGGAACAACCCGGGAAGGGAATTAATATAACTCCACTGGGGAAGACGGAGACTGCAAACAAGCCACAAAAGGGCACCAGACTCCAGGAAACGCACAGAAAACCACAACGAGCTACCGAAACACGGTAAAAAGACCGACTGTGCCACACACAGGCAAGGGTGTGTGGCAGACAAACCACGCACACCGTTGGTGGGAAATGGTACAAGTGTGCTGGAGTGCCAGGTTCGTGAAGAGTTACCATCTAAGCCAGCCATTCAACTGTCACATGCTTACCCAAGGCAAATGAAAGCAGATGTCCACACAAAGACTTGTATCACAATGCTCATAGCAGCTTTTATTTATTTTCATTTTCCTGTCCTGGGTATTGAATACGGGGTGCTGCATCCCCAGGCCTATTAATTTTGAGATGCTAAATTGCTTTCAACTTGGGATCCTCCTACCTTGGTCTCTCGAGTAGCAGGAATTATAAGTGTGTCCCACCATGTGCAGTGACAGCAGCTTTATTTTAAACAGTCTCCAAACCGAACACAACAGAAATGTCCATCAACGAATGACTGGATAAATACACAGTGGTATATCTGTACAATGGAATACTACGCAGCAATGAAAAGAAACTACCAATACATGTAACAATGGGTAAATTTCAAAATAATTATACTGAATAAAAGGGGGCACAAGGAAAAAAACGGTAACTATTATATGATTCCATTTCTATAAAATTCCAGAAAACAAAATGCAAAGTATTCTACAGTGATAAAAAATAGATTAGGGCTTTCCTATGGACAAGGGTAGAGATCAATTACAGAGGCAGAAGTAGACATTCAGGGACAACAGATGTGTAGGTGTTTATTAGCTTGATTGTAGTGATGGTTTTACAAGTGTATATATATATGCTAAGTATAAGCTGTGCACTTTAAATGTACGTATGTTAATATGTCAATTACACCTCAATAAAAGGTAATTTTTAAAGAACATTGAACTAAAATGTAAATATGTGTTAACGTTAAATTGCTTAATATTTAAATGTGTGCTTTTTTTGTTGTTGTTGTTGCTTGTTTTTGTTTTTTTAAATGGGGGCTTCACTATGTTGCCCAAGCTGGCGTCAAGCTCCTGGGTCCAGGTGATTCTCCAGCCTCAGCCTCCTGAGTAGCTGGGATTATAGGCTGGCTAAAATTGGTTTTTAAAGAACAATGAAATTTTTTTTTTTTCACAACTGGGGATTGAACCCAGGACCTCTCACATGCTAGGCAAGGACTCTACCACCAAGCTATATCATCAGTCCAGGATAATAAAAAACCTATGGGGCTGGAGTGGTGGCTCAGCGGTTTCGGTGCTTGCTTGGCAAGCACGAGGACCCGGGTTCAAACCCCAGCACCACGTACACAACTAAGTGTTGGAGCAACTAAGGCCATGTGAAAAACTAAATAAAGTTGTTTCTCTCTTTCTCTGTCTCTCTCACTGTCCCTCTCTCTTAAAAAAAAAAAAAAAAAAAAAAGACAGTATTTCTTATTTAAAAAAAAAAACAACAAAAAAAAACCTAACTGTTAATGAGCCCTCCCTTCCTTCCTTCCTCTCTCCCTCCCTTCTTCTTTTTCTTTTTCCCTTTGGTACTGGGGATTGAAATCAGGGATGCTTGGGCTGGAGCAGTGGCTCAGCAGTTTCAGCACTTGCCTTGCATGCACAGGAATGCAGGTTCGAACCCCAGCACCATGTACACAAGGAAGTGTAGGAGCAATGAAAGCCAAAAGAAAAATTAAGTAAAGCCGACTCTCTCTCTCTCTCATACTGTCCTTCTCTCTTAAAAAAAAATCAGGGATGCTCTACCAGTGAGCCACATCCCAAGCCCATTTCGTTTCTTATTTTGAGACAGAGCCTTTGCTAAGTTGCTGAGGCTGGGCTTGAATGTGCAATCCTCCTGCCTCAGCCTCCTGAGTTGCTAGGATTAGAGGTGTGCACCACGGTGCCACGGTTGTGAATGTGTTCCTTCTGTGCCCCAATGGCTAATCCCACTCCAGGACCCCTGCTCTGGAAACCCTTGGTCTAGACAGTCTTCTGCAATCCCCTTGTGCAGGCGGTGGCCTTCCAGCCACCCAGGGGAAAGAACTGGACGCTCCTGGGAGAGCAGTGCCCCACTGGAAGAGATTTCAGATGGACACTGAGGTGGCAAACAAACACAGATGCATACATCAACACAAAAGCACGCAAAATGCGGACTGGGCCTTGACGTTGCTGCTGGAGGCTGTCCCTGGCAGCTGTTCTCAAGGCATTCTTAGGAGGTGAAGGTGGCCGTGGAAGCGGCTGCAGAGGCAGGCTTTCACTCCGTCTTCACCTCTCCGCAGCACCTGAATTTGCTGAAGTGGTACATGGAACACTTGGACAACGTAACAGCAGGAGCTAGCTAGGTGACAAAATCCATAGCCATCTAATTTTTAAAATTATTTTTATAAGAAGCAGCTATATGGAATGGCACAGTGGTGCATACCTGTAATCCCAGTGATTTGGGAGATCCTGGCAGGAGGATTGAAAGTTCGAGACCAGCCTGGGTTGGGCAACTTAAGGTCCCTGTCTCAAAAAAAAAAAAAAAAGGTAATGGTTGGGTACTGGGGTGCGGCTCATGGTTGAGTGCCCCTCAGTTTCAGCCCAGGAGGAGCAGAGGGGAAGGGGAGAGAACTGAATATTGTCTGGTAGGAAGGGATGGAGGGAGGGGCAGAGGAAGAAGAGAAGGCACAGGTAAGCAGTGACCAGCTCCAGGGAAGAGGGAGGAGGAACAGTGTGCCCAAGACCTTGCTGAGAATGGGACCAATTCATCCTCAGAGCTCGACTCCTCGCCCGCTCTCCAGATACCCAGGGAATGTTCTGGCCAGTGCCACTGTGCTCACTAAATCCCTCTCCTCCTCCACAGACGTCCGAGGCGGGGTGGGGGGGTGAGGGGGTGGGGGGTGAGGCTGGAGGCTCCTGCTGAGTGTGACCACTGCGTGGGTGGCCAGCCCTCCCCAGCCTGGCCAGTGTGGGTTAAGGGAAGGTGAGGTCATTTCTTTTAAGCAGCTGGTTGCACAGGAATATGTTTGCTTTCAAAGCCAAATCCTACCCCACGCACACATCTGTTAGAGCCGATCAATAAACCAGCTCAGCAAGGCTGCAGGCTGCAGGGTCAGTACACAAAAACCTCTGCGTCTCTGCACACTAGCCATGCACAACCTGCAACGGAAATAAGAAAGTAATCCCATTCATAACAGCACCGAAATAACGAGGTTCTTTATAACACATGTCCACTGACACCTCAAAAAACTGCTCTCAGGGAGACCCCCATGTGGGTGGACTGGCAGACTTAACAGTACCAAGACGGCCCCCAAAGTCCATGTGGTGGAAACTTTGTCTCCCTTTCCAGCGTTGCGAGGCGACGAGCGGGGCTGGAGCAGTGGCTCAGTGGTTGGAGCACTTGCCTGGCATGCATGAGGACCCGGGTTCAAACCCCAGCACCACATACACAACTAAGTATTGGAGCAACAAAAACCAGATGGAAAAATAAATAAAACTGAGTCTCTCTCTTAAAAAAAAAAGAGGGGTGATAGCAGTTATGGCACTTGCCTGGCATGCACTGAACCCCAGCACCACGTACACAACAAAGTGTCAGGTAATGAAAGCCACATGAAAAACTAAATAAAGTTGATTCTCTATATCTTTCTCTCTCTTAAAACAAACAAAAAAAAAAAAAAAAAAAAAAAAAAAAAAAAAAAAAAAAAAAAAAAGAAAGAAAAGAAGAGGATTTCGAAGTGCTGAGGGAAACTTCTCAGGACTGGACTAGAGCTGCTGCTGTGGAGCGAGGCAGCTACCCCGCGCACATTCCTGACAACAGGATGCCGTGGCCTCCTTCCCCACCCACACACCCTCACCCAGAGCCTCCACAACTTCTATCGCTGGTGACTCGTAGTCTGTGGTGTTCTGCTGCAGTAGCGCAGGACAAACCGAGGCAGACAGGACCCCATCCACCGCCATCTATAGGCAATCACAAAGATTCCAGTCACAGAAGCGCACACGCTGATCCCAGAATCCATATTTAAATGCAAGGAACCCAGAATAGCCAAAGGAATTTTTATTTATTTTTAATCAAGTTTATTTATGTTTTCATCTGGTTTTTGTTTTTCTGACACTTGGTTGTGTACGTGGTGCTGGGGTTTGAACCCAGGTCGTTATGCATGCCAGGTAACAGGTAACTTCTCCACCCACTGAGCTCCAGCCCCCCAAAGCAATTTTTAAAAGAGTACAGTTGGAAGAACCGTATTTGCCAATTTGAAAACTTACAACAAGCTACAGTAATCAAGAATTTCTGGTACTGGTCAAAGAACAGGCATACAAATTAATGGAAAAGAATCAAGGGCCTAGACGCAGACCCTACCCTCCTCGTGGTCAGCTGGTCTGAACAAGGGTGCCGAGACCGTTCTTCCAGGGGAACAGCACTTTGTCAATACATGATGCTGGGACAAGTAGATCTCCAAATGCAAGGAGATGAGGCTGGACCCTCGGCACGAGGGAAATGCACTCAGAACGGCTCCTAGATTCAGATTTATGAGCTAAAGCTAGGAGTCCTGGAAGAAAGTCCACAGAAATCCTCACGACCTAGGATGACGCAATGATGTCTTCAGGTCTGACACCAAAACAAAGGCCACAGAAGAAACAAATTAGGGTCATCAAAATTAAAAACTTCTTTGTTAGGGCTGGAGCTCAGCAGTTACAGCACTTGCCCTGTATGCGCAAGTATGCGAGTTCAAACCCCAGCACCATGTACACAACGAAGTCTCAGAGCAACAAAGGCCACGTGAAAAACTAAATAAAAGTTGTTTCTCTCTTTCTTTCTCACTGTCCCTTTCTCTCTTTATAAACAAACAAATAACAACAAAAAAACTTCTTTGTTCACCAAAGGACACTATCAAGACAGTAAAAAGACAACCCTCAAAAAGAGAAAATTCTGGAAATCACATATTCGGTAAGGGTCCAGTATTCAGGACACTGTATTCTGTATTCAGAAAACAGAAATCCTGAAAGACAACCAAATGCTCAAGGCGCAGGCTCGGGGGCTCCGGCCTGTCATCAACCCCAGCTACTCAGGAGTCTGAGGCAAGAGGATCTCGAGACTGAGGCCAGCTTCAGCCACTTGGTCAAGACCCTGTCTCAAAGTAAAGTGAAATGGCCAAGGAGCACATGAAAGCTGCCCAAACACCCTGGCACGGCGGAAATGCAGAGCTGCACCACACGACAGCGCTTCACGCCCTCTAGGGCGGCTGCCATCGAAATGACAGACAGCAGGCATGTGTGAGGATGGCTGGAAGGACCAAGGCAGCATGGTCCTTCCATGCTGGCCGAAAGGCAGCAGCAACCCCCGTGCCATCAACCCATGAGCACCCACGCAGAGTGGCATATCCAGAGAAATGGACTCTGCCACCTGCCACACACCCAAACCTGAAAACGCACTGCCACGGGGCTCCCCTCGCTGAGGGAGGCGGCAGCTGAGGAAGGCTATGACCATGGGCTCCCCTTTCATGAAATGTGCAGGACGGGCAAGTTCAGAGAGGAAGGTAGACTAACAGCTGCCGGGGGAGAAGGGCATCACGGGGAGGGGCTGCTGATGGGTGTGCATTACTCTGGGGTCAGAGAATGTTGTGGAATGAGACAGCAGTGATGGTTGAACAACTCTGTGAAGCACTAAAGACCACAGAATTACACACTTTAGGGTTAACTGTGAAGTATGAGAAAGAAAAGCCTCCATCCATTCCACCCCGGCCTTGTCGAGTACTAATAAAGCTGCCCGTGCCGGCAGCCGCCTGTGGGTCTCCAGTTCCCTGGCCCCAGACGCCCAGCGGTTCCTGCTCCGTCCCCCGAGGCCAGCTTGTTTTGGTGCTGGGTTTGAAGGGACGGTGTCCTGCTAATAAGCACACGCTGGCTGGGAGCTACGCCTGGTCCTACTCTGCGCCTCTGGAGGACACCCCACTTTCCCTCCTCATTGTTATGCTGTCTTAACAAATTGGTTCTAAGAGGACATTTCACATAAACATCCATGTTTAGCTGTGGGGTATTCTGCTGGCAAGGGAACCCCAGTTTTGTGCCGGTATCTGCTCAGGGGAGGTGGGTCCACTCCAGCTGAAGAGCCACGTCATGCCACCTGCTTCTGTAGCAGTCAGAGATCTGAGCTGAAGGCCACAGAAAGGCTCTGGCTATTTCAGCAGGAAACAGCCTAGGCTGGGCCCTCATTACACAGGCCCCAGAGAGTGTTCCTGGGCAGGTACGGAAGCCAAGCCTCCATCAGGGAGCATTTCCAGGTGAGCACTTCTGGAAAGTACCCTGAAGAGATCCAGAAGAAAGGAACTTGAACCTCTCAGGGTCCAGTATTTGGTACAAATTCCTAAATCACTCTAAATAAAGGTTTACTTTTGTATTGAGTTTTCCATGTCACGACTTAAATGACCCAGATGTTGCTGGTCATGGTGGTGTGCACCTGTAATCCCAGCTACTCAGGAGGCTGAGGTAGGAGGATTCCAAGTTCGAGGCCAGCCTCGGCAACTTAGCAAGACCCTATATATAAAAAAATAAAAAGGGGCTGGGTATGTAACTCATTGGTACAGTACCCCTGGGTTCAATCCTCAGTACCCAAAACAGCAACAACCAGACATTAGTCATGGACAGGGACGTGAAAGCAGTGATCATAACCATGTCTGAGACGGTGAGGAAAACAGCTGTCCCTTGCCATCTAGGGGGAACTGATTCCAGGGCCCTCTCCAGGTCTGTGGATGCTCAGTCTCTTATGTAAAATGGCACAGTATTTTTAAACTAAGCGCATTCTTCCATGTTCCTTGAATCCTCTCCAGATTACTTACAATACCTAACTCAATGTCAAAGCCATCTACGTAATTAATATCGTATTGTTTAGGAATTAATTAAAAAACTAAAGCTTCAGATATCTGAAAGGAGGCTGGTAAAGCAAGTTCCTGGGCTTCTACCCTGGAGGGGTAGGCTTCCTGATGGGAATTCTTCAGACGTAGCCAGGATGTTCAAACGGCACCAAGAGTTGGAAAATACGTCAGGTATCTTTTGAAGCTTGCGACCCAGCTCTGTCACAAGCTAATGAAATGAAATGGAAAGAATGTCCTGATAGAAAGAGAAAAGCATGCAAAGAGATAACTAACCTCCCTTTTACGCGAACCTGCGGTCTCAGGAACAAACTGCTGCTGGGAGCTATGGCAGCTATTTTGCAGCCCTGAGGGGAAGTGCTGGAAAGGGTGAACTCATGACCAGAGACACTGGGTTCCCCCTGCACTGCTCTGCACCTCCAGGCTGTGACCACTTCTAAGCATGTGGTGTGGCAGGACTGGGCGCACTGACACGGGCAGGCGGCCATCAGCACCATCCTCCCAGACCAAACCTCTACACGCACTTAACAGGTCCCATCTCTCTCTCTTGGCCCCTGCAGCCACTATTTCACGCCCCATCTCTGTGAGCTCCACCACTCCAGGGACCTCATGTAAGTGGAATCACAGGTACCTGGCCTTTCGTGGATGGCTTATCTCAGTTAGCTCATCCACACTGTGGCAGGTGACAGAATTTTCCTCCTTTGAAAGGTGAATGTTCCTCCACATGTGCACTGCACTTGTTCATCAGTGCATACACTGATGGACATGTGCGTTGCTTCCCCCTTACGGCTCACAAGGCCGAAACCTCTGTTCTATTCCTTTCAGTTCTTTTGTGGACCTTGCCTCCTCTTTCCCTGACTTGCTGGAAATCCCAGCCTTGGGCATGGAATTCTCTAGGTCAGGCTATCCCATTGTGCAAGGGGACAGAGCCCCAGGCTGGGCCCTTAGGTGATGTCCATGGGAAATGCTCTGGAGTTGGGAGGGCAGAAGGTGAGCTCATCAGGAGCTCAGGACTGCTTTCTGGCCCCTTCTGATGGAGGGTGAATCAGGGGCAAGGGGCAGGAGGCAACAGGGAGCAGAATGTCCCCTGTGCCTCTGTGGAGGAGACGCACACCACCGCGTGGAGAAGGGCAAGACAAGGAGGCTCTGTCCCTGAAAGGGCAGGCATGCCGCAGAGGCGGCCCCAGGGGCCCCAAAGGGCAGCCCAGGCTGCAGGGGCAGAGGTCACGAAAAGGGAAAGGACTCAGAGACTGGTGCCCTTCAGAGACCTCCGTCAGGGCTCCCTGGGGGAGGGGCAGCGTCTGAACCGGCTGCACTTGACAGATGGCCCAACTCAGCCACTCCGAAGCAGAGCAGCACAATACCGATGCTCAAAGGGCGGGGGGGCCATGGTCTTGGCCGAGGAGCTGGCAGGAGGGTGGGCAGACCACTGCTGGGCAGAGGCGGAGTCTGAGCTCCTGTCAATCCCTCTCACCATCTGCTCAGGCAGTTCTCAACTGGTTACATGATATATTCTGGTGCCAAAGTGTCTAGATTCAGGTAAGAACCCAAGATGGGCTGGGGTGCAACCACATGGGAAATTCACTGATTGCGTGGATGCAACTAAACACACCCTGCGTGCCACGGGCAAGGCATGGACCTGAGGCTTTCACTGTAGTCTAGAAGAACCCAGGGCTCTGCAAACACCCTGTCCACAAAGGGGCAGTCTGTGGGGACAGTTCAGAGCCCTCCCCTTGGCAACCCCCACCCTAGGAGCCACCCTAACTGGAGGCGGTGCTCCTGGAACCCTCCCAAGCAAGCTGGCCCCTCAGAACCTGAGCCGGCTTGGTCTGAGCCCACTTCCTGGACTTCCCTGGGACCCCAAAGGTCTGTGAGGTCAGCCTGGACTTCTACGGTGACCTGGATCTGAACCAGATCAAGGTGCCAAGGAGCCCGTCAGCTCAGCTCTTTACCAGCATTGGAGCCAGAGCCAAAGACGGATGGATGGCCCAACATCTCTACCTTGGGTGACGCAATGTCCCCACAGCTGGGCTCCAGGGACAGTGAGAGTCGGGTGTTACTTGGCCCTGCACCCCAGTACTAACCAGACTGACAGAAGAGCCCATCCACACTGAGATCCCACAGGAGACCAAAGGCTTTCGTAGAAGTTTCTGGAGGCCATGTTAGGAGCTGGGGGAGGGAAAAAAAAGGTCATTCCTATGGTGTCACTGTAGCAAAATCTATTACTTCCTATTAAGTAAATACCGCTTGATCCTCACAAGTTCAAGTGGTAGCGGGATATTTCTACCATCTTACAGATGAGGAAACTGGGCTCAGAGAGGTCAGTAACCTCTGTGTGGTCACGCAGCTCCTAAGCAGCAATGTCAGGACTGGAGCCCAGCTGTGCGGGGCCCAGAATCTCCTGCACCCACCCGTGCAGAGTCCTGGTCCTTCTGCCCTTCCCTGTGGCCACAGGCGCGTCTGCTCCAGGCCAAGAGCCAGGCAGGGGAGACAAAGGGCTTGTAGGTACTGGCCAAAGTCAGCTGGTTAATGACAGGCTCAGCCCCACTATGATCCTCGAGTCATTTTCTGGTCAGTCATGTGAGACCCTTGGCTTAGGAGGTCCTTGGCACCAACAGATCTTCAAGTGACTGTGGGGCCCTTATCTGAATGCTCCTTGAGCCTGAGGGTCCAGTGCTAGATGTGGATCATGAGAGACATGGAGATGGGCGAAGGGGACACACGAAGAGTCAGGCCGCACAATGGGGCTCCTGCGCGTGGCTGCTCGTGCTAAGAAGAGCCCTGAGCTGGGGTCCCTCTGGCGCTGACTTCAGGCTGAGCCTGGTCCAAGGTCACCCCCTCTCCAAGTACAGCCAATGCTGGGGTCCCAGTGGAGCCCTGGCCTCACTGGGATGACGCTGAAGGGTCGCTGGCTCAAGAGCAGCCCTTGGCTGTGACTGCCAGGCCTCTGTCCCACAGGCCACTACTTGGGCTCAGCCGTCTCTGCCAGGCCTGCCACTGTCTCCTCCCACAGGATGGTCCTCGGAGCACTGCCTTTCTCCATTCCTTCCTCCTTGGCATCTTTCAGAATTGAATGTTTCCAGAATATGAACTCACGAAGCCCACTCGCCAACGAGGCCCCCTGGCATGTGCACAGGAAGGCTCCAGAGCATGCTGGCCCAGTGCCCACGGGACACCTCTGCAAGCCCCAGGGAGGGGCAGCAAGGCAGCACAGGCCTGTGTCCTTGTGACCTTGGGATGTCCTTCCAAGGAGGCAGAGGAAGAGGTGCAGCTGTCCTGGCCCCTACTTTTCAGGATGGACCTCAAATCTACCTGTGAGTCCAGCTGTGGCCCTGCTTCTCCAGCTGCCTCTGACTGGACTGGGGACCACCTGGCCCCCTCCTAGGCCAACCACATTCTCCTTCTGGGGACTTAGATTTGGGAACAGGGCCTGGCCTAGGAGCCCAATCTCCCGAGGTCCAGATGCACCCCTGCCCTGCGACCCCATTGCGCTCAGGCGTTTCTGCCTCTCGCCTGAGTCTGGAGGCACCGAGTGCCCCACCAGGAAGGCTCCAGTCATGTGAGCCCCCTCGCTGATGGGCTTTGGCCCAGGGGAGCAGCAGGACCTTCTCCATCCGACACAGCGTGATCCGGAACCTCTGTGCTCGCATCGGTCCTGAAGGAGGATGCCCCAGAGAGGTCTGGGGGCCACAGTAAGGCGGTCTGCAGGACTTACTCATCTAACCTCCACCTGGGGCCACTGGCCGAGCGCAGCTGACATCGAGTGACTCACTCCCAGCAACACAGTAGGAAGTGGCAGAGCCAGAGTACGCATCCCAGCCATCCAGCCACAGGACTGAGCTCTCAAGTCCTCTCCCCTGCCAACCCCTCCTGGCCTGACAGAGGCAGGAGAAGAGACAGGGGAGGTGCTCCCTGGACACCGAGGCCACGGTCTCAGAGCCTATGGAGACTGGGCCTCGTGGGAGGACACTCAGCATGGTGTCAGGGTCACACAAGGACCCTCTGTGGGAGCCGCCTTAGAGGGGCTCTTTGTGGCTCCCAATGCCCAATTGTGCGCTCTGTCATCTGCTGTGCAAGGAGCAGAGAGAAGCTGCACAGAGTGGGGTGGAGAATAATGGCCACACTGTTCCCTCTCACCCACCACCCCAGGCCAGAGGGGCAAGGACAACAGCCCCCCACAAGCCTCAGGAGCTGGGCGTCCTCCTCTGGGGCAGGGAGGAGCACCGTGCAGGACCCCAGAGAAGCAGAGAGAGCTCTCCCTGGAAGGTGGCCAGACTGCAGGCTGAGGAGATCCTCGAATAAGCACCTGCCGGTGGCTCTGATTTACATCTGGGCTCCAGGCTCCAACAGGCAGCACTGGGGCCATCTGGAACTTGTGACCTACCCATCCCCAGGCAGGGACAGCCCTGGGCGGGGGCCCCAGGCCAGACTGCATCATCCTGCCCGCATTCAGATTGCAGCAGCTGGCTCCAGGGCTGCCTCTGGAGCAAAGGTTCCAAGCCCTGGGCAGAATGCAATACTCCCCCTAGGCCATGTGTTCCAGGGCGGAGAAATGGAACAGAGGCAGCAGTTGTCCTAGGCTTCCCCAGCCCACCTACAACTGCCCCACAACTGCCCCTGTCCCCCAGGACCCTCAGCTCTGAAATCACGGGTGCTGCAGGGTTAGGGTCAAGCTATCTTGCTGTGACCATGAGAGAAGCTATGACACAAAGGAAGCCCTTGCAGAGTCTCCTTGACCCAGTCACCGTCACCGGGAGGCTGCACTCCCCATTCAGAACACCAGGACCCTCTGGAAAGGGGAGACAAAGCTGTGGGTTCAACACCCCATGGCGCACACTCCCGGGCAGTTGCTGGCTCTGTGCGACACAGGCGGGTCCCTGCAGGTCCCAAGCCTGACATCCACACTTTAGGCGGGGGATTAATGACGCCTCAACCTTCCTCTCTCACAGCACTCAAGGCAAGAAGAGGTGAAGTAGCTGGTCCCTTCCTTGCCAGCCTGCATGCCTTGAAGCTGCCACACGTCCGCCACCTGGTGGCAGGTCTGCGTTCCTTACCTGGAACAGCCACTGGAGCAGAGGTACTGGGCAGTCTGAGTTGTGCAGGTACAGGTTGCTTAGGAGGCCACTGTGCAGGAAGGAGAGCTGCTGAGCCTCTGGGGAGCTGTGGGGACAGAGCGGTGAGGTCAGGGAGGCTGTGTGTGGGCCAGTGGCACAGCAGACTGCTGCAGCTGGGGCCCCTTGGTGCACCTGTCTTGGGGATGCTGCGTGAGACTATTGTCCCACCTCGCCAGGATGCTGTGAAGCACCCGGAGCACCAGGGATGTGTGCTTTCAGGGTCTTCCATGTAAGGCACTGTAGGGAGAAAAACCACCCAGGCCATCTTCAGACCACCGTACGCTCTTCTCCAGTTTTCCAAGGGCACACCTGTGTGTGCAGGGTTATCTGCTTGTTTGTGCCAGGGACTGAACCCAGGGGCTTTAAACACAGAGCCACATCCCCAGACCTTTTTATTTATTATTTTGAGTCAGGGTCTCACTAAGTTGCTTAGGGCCTCACTAAATTGCTGAGGCTGGCCTTGAACTTGTGATCCTCCTGCTTTAGCCTCCAAGCATGTGCCACCACGCCCAGCACACGCTTTCCACTTGATGGAGGGAGAAAATGAGGTATTTACCAAGGGTGGGAAATGGATCTTGGAGAAGTGAAGCAAGAGGCCAGAGCAGAGGAGTCAGGCTTCTCTGCCTGTGGCTTGGGGCTACAAGTGGCAGGCAGGATTACCCACAGGCCGCGCCAGTGTCTCAGGGTCTGGTTACACAGAGCATTTCCTCCCCACCTTGTGTTTTTCCGACGCGAAGGGGACACCTGAGATGATGGCAGAATAAGAGAGTGGCCCAGGATGGGGAAATTGTGGGAAGGAAACACCAAGCGAGGGATCCACAGAGGAATCGGGCCGGGCTGGGGGTGGCTGTGGCTGTGACCTGCCTGTGCTATTAAAGGCCTATCTCTTTAGCAGCAGCCCTCGGACTGCTGGTTGGAGAGGAGCCCTGGAAGATCACCCTGACCTATAGGATTCCGTGTCCACAAAACGGGTCAACGTGCCCTGTGTGGCTGCGGGCCCCCTCTGGTGGCAGGCAGATCAGGTTTGGGGTAGGATCTCCCACTCGTATGCTTGGTACTTTGCTTCTTTCTTTGTAGACAACTATGTAGATTCCAGGAAACAGAAGTGATTTCATGTTTGTTCTTTTTAGTAGCCAAATCCATGCAGATAGCATTTAATGTCATGACCCTAGATAGAATCGTCCTTGCTCAGCCCAGGCTCCTCTTCTTTTTGTCCCTCCTCTTTGGAAAAGGA
The DNA here is from genome assembly GCA_004027875.1 of Aplodontia rufa. Taxonomy (NCBI): domain Eukaryota; kingdom Metazoa; phylum Chordata; class Mammalia; order Rodentia; family Aplodontiidae; genus Aplodontia; species Aplodontia rufa. The sequence goes on from PVKS010003672.1 coordinate 18,064, forward strand.
CGTCATACTTTAATCTGCCAGGAACAGAACACTCTGAAGCCAAGATTCCTCTCGGAGCCAAGATGCTGTCTCCCTGAGTATGTCCAGGCAATTTACAAACTGTATGTTTTTTTCTAAGTCATTTAAGTTCAGAGGAAAAAGAGGCTTTGTTCCTGTGGTCGTGGAGTTTATGGCTCTGAAACAGACCTTCCTGTGTGCACCCAAACACGTGTGCACCCGGGGCTGCTGGGGCACACTGTGTTGCCCCATGTGCCCAGTCACACGGATGCTTTTACCAGCTGATCCCGAAGTGCGCAGGACCAGCACAGGCGCTGCACCCTGCGTGCAGATGATGCTAAGCAGTGTCACAGGGACCTGCATGTTGGCAGGACCCCAGCACAGGCCACGTGTTGGGGCACTCTGGGGATGCTGGCATTCTACTGTCCCTGCCAGCTCAGAGCAATGCACTTCCAACTGCTGCGCTGTGGGAGCAATCTCTCGGGTTGCAGCATCTTCCTTCTGCTGCGCGGGCCGTGCAGAGCGGTTGCTGCCAGGGCAATGATAGAGCTTTGAGTTCACGGCTGTTGAGTTAGGCTTCATCTGTTAGATGAGGAACATTTGCCTTGGAGCAAATGGCTTTCAAGGAATCCTGGGTTTGGAGGTAAAAGAGATTGCGAGGAGAGAGGTGACATGTAGGCCGGATGGAGCCACAGGGAGTGCTGCCACCCAGACTGAGCCTGCACCTTGCCATGCAGTGCTTCCTGGCACACGTAACTCTGGGCTTGACCCTGTGTGAGCACCCGGCAGTGAGACTGCAGGAAAAGGGAGGAGGTGGGAGGCGCCTGCAGTGAAAGATCAAACATCTTGGGTGATAGAACCAGCAGTTGACAGATTTACAAAAGCTAGCGTCACATCTCCTCAAGAACACCAATGCTGGGTCCCAGCGGGCACTTCTGCCAATGCTGAGGTCAGAAGTTATCCTGAGAATGTCAGAGGACCCTGGAGGAGATGGGAGGGACAGCAGATGGCATGCAGACCCAGCTGAGTGTCAAGTCCCAGCTGTCACCCCGGAGGGACCCAGTGAAGGGAGGTTCCCACAGGGGCCTCAGATGTGTGCCTAGCCTCGGTCAGAGCATATGATGGCAATGACAGTGGGCAGATGTCTGCTTCCACCCTCACTACCTGCTGGAACAGACAGGAGGAGGGGAGGAGACTGGCCCAAAATGGGGGGGAGGACACAGGACCGGCGGGCACCAGAGGTGGACCAGCCTGCTTCTGCCCCCTGGGCTTCTGGAGGAGAGATCCTGATAATGTCCAACGGAAGACTCTTCCAGCTTCTACCTCCTCATCTATTTTACGGGAAGCAGTCCCAGTGGGCGAAGTCTCCAAACGCCTTGTGAATCCCAAGTGATGGCAGAAGGATCAACACCAAGGGCAGTTATTTATATAGTGTCGGCTTCCCCTTGCCAAGTTCTCAAATGAAAGCTGGAAATGCCTAAGCAGAGCCCAGGGAAACTCAGTGGAAGCTTTTGCCCACACCCCTCTCCTGTTTCTTTCCTCTGTTTAAAGATAAAAAGAGGTTGGAGCAGTGGCTCAGTGGTTGCAGCATTCGCCTGGCACGCTCAGGGATGCGGGTTCAAATCTCAGCACCACGTATACAATGAAGTGTCAGAGCATGAAGGCCACATGAAAAACTAAATAAAATTGATTCTCTCTCTCTCTCTCTCATTGTCCCTCTCTTTTTTAAAAAAAATTAGGGCTGGAGCAATGGCTCAGCAGTTATGATGCTTGCCTGGCATACGCAAGTACACAGGTTCAAACCCCAGCACCACGTACACAACAAAATGTCTGAGCAACTAAGGTCACGTGAAAAACTAAATAAAGTTGATTATGTCTTTCTGTCTCTCTCTCTCACTGTCCCTCTTTTTTTTTTAAAATTGATTCTGTCTCTCACAGTCCCCCTCTTTAAAAATAAATAAATAAAGATAAGAGAGCCACCCTGTCAGAAGCCTAGGGTGCCCAGCGATGGCCCAGCTTGCTGCCTCCCCTTTATTCTGAGGGACACCGTAGCCAGCTGGATGCTTGCCCTGTCCCCAGTCCACGGCTGGTGGATTTGTTAGACGCAGCTCCAACCCTGGCATCCTCTTCCAGGAAGAGGAGGTGCTCATCAGAACAAGAGCAGGGCTGTCGGGTCACTTGCTGCCCCGTCCACCTGCAAGGCTCTGAGGCCCCAGAGAAACAGCTGCTTAACCTGTGCTGGCTTTCCCCACTTTGTCCAGAAGGAAGAAAGATATTTCCCCCTTCACAGAGGGGTAAGAGAAGCAAATTTATTTCAAGAGGTGATTAAAAAAAAAAAAGAAAGCAGTACTCACTTTCCATCCTTCCAATGATATAAATTATACACGTTCATTGTAGAAAGTATGAAAATGCAGAGGAGTACAAACAGAAAAATGAAATCTCCAGTCAGCTTACAAACTGCTAACCTATTGCGTGGCAAGACCTGATGGCCTCTGGCTGAACACAGTAGGGTCCTAATTGGACACCTGGATTTTTCTTACTCTTATGTCTGGACTTGAAGTCTTCGGCATAAACAGGAAATGAAAGATGACCCAAGTCTAAATGGTGACCTCCAGGAAGTGGCCCTTGGCCACTGCACAGCAGGAACGCCCCTGCCCCGACAGCAGACAGTGGCACGTCCCGGTGCTACACAGCGGGCATTCCTCTAGAAAGCCTTGTAAGGTCTCCAAAGCCATGGGGTTTGAGGCTCATCAGCATATCTAGGAGGAGGGAAGCTGGGCAGCCACCTGGCCCTGGTTGGCAGCACTGTGCTGATCTCATCTGTCAGACACTGCCACCAGCCAGAGTGGGACAGGAAACCTGCTGTGGGCACAGGAGGAGACTTCCCTCCCTCCACTCCCCAGCACTGTCTCTCCTTCCTCCAACTCCACTATCATTCTTCTTGCTCCTTCTTTTCATCAGCTCGTTATTAGGTCCCCTTTCAATATGGTAATGTGAAACTTTACCAACGTTCCTGCTCAAACAACCCGTCCCACATTGCAGCCAAGAACACATCCAGACCTCCAAGTCAGTGCTTTTGCCCAAGAATATGCCCCACCACAGCTTATAATAGAAACAAACCAACCAACCAACCCCAAAATGATGTGTATGTTCCAAAAGTGAGGAAAACGGCTAGGTACGTTAGGGCACCAGGGCAGCAGGGTATCATTCTATCAGCAGCATTACACTGATTGCAGCTTTGGGCCTGGTTCAGATCCCAATGCGAACAACCTGTAAAAACACTTGTAAGAAAACTGAAGTCTTAATTAACACTGATATGAATGATAAGACATCACTATTTTTAGGTGTAATAGTAGTTTAAAGTTACACCTAAAAATAGAGTGCTTCGTTTTAGAGACACAACCTGAAATATTTACAGATTAAGTTATGTGTGTTTAAGATTTGCCTGAAAGTATCCTGTGTGGATGGTGTTGCTGGGTAGGAGCAAGAGAAAAAGATTGGCTTAGGGGCTGGAGCAGTGGCTCAGTGGTTATAGGGAGGATGTGGGTTTGAACCCCAGCACCATACACAGCAAAGTATTGGAGCCATGAAGGCCACAGGAAAGACTTCATAAAAAAAATTATTCTCTTTCTCTCTCACTCTCCCTCTCTCTTTAAAAAAAAAAAAAAAGACTGGCTTGGAGTGGATCCTTGCTGGAGTCGGGAGTCGGTCTCATGAGACAGGTTATACTCGTTACTCTCCTTTATCTTCCAGGACTGGGGATTGAACCCAGAACCTCACACATACAAGCCAAGTGCTCTATCTCTGAGCTACATCCCCAGCTTTCCCCCGCCCCATGTTTCTATATTTGGCAATTGTAAATGATATATTATAGACAGTCATGTACAAGTTTTTGCATGGACTGTTTTTCATTTTTCTTTGGTAGAAATGAATGAGTTGTATAATAATTCTATGTTTAATTTTTGAGGACTAGTCAGTTTTCCAAAGTGTCTAAATAATTTTCATTCACACTCTAACCAAGACATTTCATTGTCTTTTAAAAAAATTTTTAATAAGGAATTGAGTTATTGTACTCAATTACTCTCCTTTATCTTCCAGGACTGGGGATTGAACCCAGAACCTCACACATACAAGCCAAGTGCTCTACCTCTGAGCTACATCCCCAGCTTTTTTTCCCCCCTATGTTTCTATATTTGGCAATTGTAAACGATATATTATAGACAGTCATGTACAAGTTTTTGCATGGACTGTTTTTCATTTTTCTTTGGTAGAAATGAATGAGTCGTATAATAATTCTATGTTTAATTTTTGAGGACTAGTCAGTTTTCCAAAGTGTCTAAATAATTTTCATTCACACTCTAACCAAGACATTTCATTGTCTTTTAAAAAAATTTTTAATAAGGAATTGAGTTATTGTACAACCATAAATGCATATAAAATAACAATATGATACATGTATTTTTTTTAAAAGAATCAATTTTTTATTTAGTTTTCCATATAGTTTTTGTCACTCTAACACTTCATTGTGTACGCTGTGCTGGGGTTCAAACTCACATTCTCATGCATGCCAGGCAAGCACCATAACCACTGAGCCACTCACTGCTCCACCCCAATACGCATATATTCTTAAACCAGAATTACCCCTAGATCCCTCCCTATTCTCTCCTTCCTCTCCCCTTCCCCTCCTGCCCCTCCCCCTCCCTCCCAGATACATATTTATGATTGTCCTAGATTATTTGTTACTATGCCGTTGTTGGGTCTAGTACATGAGCTCGACCTTTCACACAGGCCTGGGTGTAGCTCCAGCCTCCACAAATGAGTGAAAACATCGACCCCTGACTCTCTGGTTTTGGCTAACTTGCTCAGCATGATTTCTTCCATCACCATTCATTTACCTTCAAAGTCTAGCCCTTTTTAAAGATGTTTTATTTTCAGTCAGGGTCTAAGTGGCCCAGGCTGGCCTCAAACTTGCAATATTCCTGCCTCAGCCTCCCCAGAAGCTAGGATTGCAGGTGTGTGCCACTGTTCACAATACATTTATACATGTGTACAACTTTCCATGATTAAAAACTTTTAAAGGAAACATCAATATGTTAAGAATAATCTTTGGGGGACTGGAGTAGTGGCTCCATGGTTACGGCGCTTGCCTGGCATGCACAAGGACGTGGGTTTGAACCCCAGTACCACGTACACAACAAAGTGTCTGGAGCAACGAAAGCTGAGCCACACACCCTCTTTCTTAAAAAACAAAGAAAGAAAGAAAAAAAGAATAATCTTTACATTACAAAGTAAGATGGATGTAAAATTAATGAAATAAAGCTAATGTTACGATTGGTATAGGAGCATGTCTCCTAGAGGCTCAGTGTTGGAAGCTTGGTCCCCAGCAGGGAGATACTGGGAGGGGTTGGGACCTTTCAGAGGTGGAGCCTCCTGAGAGGTCATCAGTCATCAGTGGCTCCCTGAACTGCCCTGTGGCTTCCCGTCTGGTCCTGTGATCCCTCCCTCTCACACGCTCCCACCAAGTCGTACCGGTCCACCACGGGGTGGTGCAACCAAGAACCCTCACTCTAGGGATCTGGTGGTCAGGCTTTCAGCCTAAACAGACCTAAATAAACCTCTTCCTAAGAACCTAGCTTCAGGTATTTAGTCACAGTAATGAAAAACGGACTAATATGCATAAGAAAGCCCTGCATAGCTGGGAAAGAGGAAGACTCCTGTGTTCAAGTCTTAAGGTAGCCTAAGAGGCCACAGAGGCCGTCCAACTTCTGTGCTCCTTACTGGGTGGCCAAAGGTGGCCCCTTCTGCATTCCCTTGTCTTTCAACTCAGCAGAGCACCTGGAAGATGGTGACTACACTGAGTCTTGCAGGCTTTTCTTCTCTCACAACCACAAGTATTGGATATGATCATGGTAAATCATTTAAAAACCCTCTTTAAAAAGTGAGTTAGTGGTGATTATGTGTTAAAGTAGGAATGAGGCAGCTTCCTACTGTTGTCAGGTGCGCTTGTGGCTGGGGGAAAACTTCTGTGTCTGCATCATGCAGACTGAAGAGACCCCCAGTGGACAGCACAGAACCCTATAATTTAGTGCCTTTTCCAACTCACCTGAGCATTTAGCACACACCATGACCCACAGTTCTGCAGGCTGAGGTGTGACAGCAAAACTAGCATAAATTTCTTCTTCAGTCTCCTGGACAGGAGATTTGATTCCACCTTTGCTCCGAGCACCTTCCCTTGGTTGAGAACTTTCACCCTGTCACTTAAGGAAATACCTGACTGTCTCTCTTGCGTAGCTGAACTCCTAGCACCCTGCACTTGGGCTTTGCAGCCAGTTAAAGGAAACAGATCACCGGAACACATTGGGACCCTGGAACAGGATCTCTGATGCTGGAGATGGTCACAAGGCCACTCGGGGCAGAGGCACACACAGTGTACATTCACGGGGTTAGGACTTCACACTGCAGGTGGGATGGAGCAGGACAGCACAAGCCTCATTATACCACTCTCAACAATGCACGATTCAAAACCAAAGAATTTTTATTTCTGGAATTTTCCATGTAATATTTTCAAGACTGCAAGTAACTGAAACCTCAGAAAGGGAAACCATGGATAAGGGGGCTCGACGGTGGAAGGAAGCAACCATCACAGGCTCTTGGTGGCCCAGAAACTGGCCTGGTGCTTAATGAAACACAAACCCCAGGCTGTGTGTGCCAAGGCTGACTCAGACTGTGGAACTGGGACCCGGGGAGGAAAAGGCAATATGAACAAATAAACACTGCCCTGACATTTGCTATAACGCAGGGTATTTTAAAGTTTGCGCTAAATTAGTAAATTTTATAAGCAGACATGCATGACCATACCACCTGTATCCCTAAATGGTCACATAACCAAATGGTCAAAACATGGCTTTGGATGACCTCTTTTGAGGTGGCCCTTATCCCTAGGCTCCAGAGGGAAAGGGGCTTGGACAGGCTCGGCCCTTCCCGCCAACACACTTACCTGAGGAACAGCTCTTCTAGGTGGCTGTGTGGCTTTAGACCTGAGGAGTCCAGAATGCAGGGCAGGGGGTGACGCCTGGGCAGAAACACAGTCTCACCTGGATGCACAGGTGGGATGACTTGCAGGGACACAGAGAATCTCTCCACCAGCATCCTAGGGAGGCAAGGGGCAGGGGATAAGAGGTCAGAGGCATGGAGAGAAGACTAGCTGGGCCCAGGTGTACCCTGCCCGGCAGCGCCCCCTGCAGACCAGGGGGACAGCGCCATCTGCTGATACAGGAAGTGCCCAGTAGCTGCAGATAAGGAGCCCTCACTTGCCTGCCCTCTATTAGAATACCAGTTCAGGGCCAGAGGACAAGGACCCAGCACCAGTCCCACCCAGGAGCTCTGCTCAGGTCAAACTTTCATTGTATGTTTTCTTTCTTTTTAAAGAAAGAGGGGACAGTGAGAGAGAGAGAGACAATTTTTATTTAGTTTTTCATGTGACTTTCATTCCTTGGACACTTGTTTTGTACGTAGTGCTGGGGTTCAAACTCACTACTTGCGCGTGCCAGGCAAGCACCATAATCACCGAGCGACTGCTCCAGCCCTCACGGTAAGTTTTCAAGGCCAGATGCTAGTAGAGTGAGTCAGCCTGGGCCATGCAGTATAAATAATTCACCGCAACATCCTCTGGCCAGAGGAATGACACGGACGCAGCAGCCTACACAATGCTAGGAGGGCCAGCGGGGGTAAGGGCTGGGTGCAGGGGGGCCAGGGAAGCTGTCCTGGGAGGCGATGGGGGCACCGGCCAAGGGCAGCATGGCGTGGGTGGAAGCACTAATATCAAAGCCTACAACGGAATGTGTTTCCAGAAGTAAGCGCTCTCACACATGTGGCCGTCACGCATAAGCTTTACGGTGTGTCAGCAAAACCAGCCACTTCACAGAGAGAAGATGAGTTCCTCCATCCCAGATTTTGGCAACACAGCACACAATGTTTTTCTTTCCATATTAAGCTGAGAATGTTCATTCTTTCTCTCAAGGAATCACTTTACAGCTTCTCCTGGGCATACGTGAAGAGCTGGCTGCTCTGTTTGGGGCCACCATTAGGCAAAACTGGGGTCACCTGAACACAAGCACTCAACACTGTGACAGTCCACCTGAGAATCTCTCCATGACTAACAGGTGGGTAGCTGACACCACGTGGACACACCAGGCACCACGCCTGGCAAGATGGAGCAGGACACCAGATCTCATCACCCTACCGAGACTGGTGTGCGATTTAAAACTTAAGAAACACTTATTTTTGGAATATTTCATTTAATATTTCCAGACAGCAGCTGACTATGGGTAACTGAAACCACGGATAAGGGGGGATAGTCTACATGCAGGCATGCACACAAACCTATTCAGACACACAAGAGCCCACACACATGAGCCAGGGCCATTCCTGGAGTTAAGAATCAGAGGGCGGAGAGAGAAGAGTGTACACGTTGTTTACTTCACATAACTGTTCTGCTTGATATCGCAGTGATGTAACATAACAATGAAACTAAACAGGCGGCAGACGCTGCTACCCTCTTCTCACCAGAAGACAGTCCATGCCAGGTTCCCAGCCAGGCCTGCTGACAGCACACCCAGGGGGGAAGAGCTCAGGGTCCCATCGGGATCTGGGATGGGCGCAGCTGGCACTGGAAGTGGAGCGGCCTGCTGACCGGCCGGGCTCGCCTTTCAGCCTAAATGGCCCCACATAAGCACCCTAGGGCAGTGCTGAGGGTGAAGCAAGAATGACAACAGGCACCAGAAGATCTGATGCTGAAGGCTTTTGGAAATGGTCTCGGCAAACTGGCACACAAGTGGTAAGAGTTTTTTTTTTGTTCATGTCTTTCCCATTAGAGTTTTACGAGTATCTATTGTATCTTATATTGCTTTTACAGTAAGGAAAAATTGAAAATTATTAGAAGTCCATAAGAACTGGGCTCATCTGTGAAGGGGGCTTTTGTGATGTTAGCTATAATGTGTGCATATTATTAGTTCTGAGACGACAATTACACATCTAATTGAGGATTTCCTGTGCAGCCGAGAGCTGGGAATAAAGCATGATGTTGTGTTTTAAACATCTGCCCCCACCCCTGCCTCAGCACACACACAAGGTCTTTCAACTTTAAGAAAGCGAAAACTTAGGATGGCATCCCCTCAGGACACAGACCAGTTCCTGGGGCCAAGAAGACCCTGCTCAGGATCACAGGGGTCCTTCCTAGGACAAGGCGGTTGTGGCGACATCCTGAGTCTCCTTGTCTGGCAGATGGTGCCTCCCGCCTCGGCTCACCCCTTCCACCCGCACCCTGCTCCCTGGACTCCCTGGGATATGCTGCCAGCTTTGTACTCAGTCCTCATCTTCTTTTTCAAGTGTGAAGTTGAACAGTCCCATCAACACAGAATGATCCCACATCAAAACCACCACCTCAAAGTGGCTGTTGTCAAAGAGGTATTCTGAAAGCACCACTGGAAAACGTCACGAGCCCAGGACACCAGCTGTGATTTCAAAGCCAGGAATATCTTCTGCTTTAAGCAAGACACACAGGTAACTCCCTTCCTAAAATGAGGAGTTATGAAATCTCCAAGCCCAACTTACAGCATCTTGGATGTGGTTGGTAGAAAGGAAAGAATCATAACAATTGTTTTTGCTACAGAGATTTTTACAAGGGTTTTAAAGGGTTTCATTCCAAGGAGGTGGAGGACCAGAAGCTGAACCCACATTTCATTCCTGTCGTGTGTGATGCCACCATGAAGGTTGAGAGGGAAGCCCTGCATGTGGAAGTCGAGGTGCCACTTGTCCCCAGGCTCTGTGCATGTGCAGGCAGCTCTCTCGGCTTATCTGGGATGACTGTCCCAACCTGAATGTGTTCCCAGACTTGTCACAGAAAAGACGAAACAAGGGGAAACTGGAACGCAGACTCTAGCTTCGCCTGCTTATAGCTGCTTCTGTTTTCCTTTTTAAAGGAAAAAGGGGGGGGGGAGACAGAGACAGACAGGAAAGAATGAATCAACTTTATTTATTTTTCTACCTGGCCTTTGTTTCTCCGACACTTAGTTATGTATGTGGTGCTGGGGTTTAATCCTGGGTTCTCGAGCATGCCAGGCAAGTTCTCCAACCACTGAGCCACCTCTCCAGCCCTAGCTACTACTATCATCACTGCAGAGGCCATGCAGCTAACTGGTGTCACACCACTAGCTTTGCAATTGATGGTAATGGGTACCTAAGGTGTTGTTCAGAAATGTGGAAACTCCTTTGGTCTATCTCAAGTCAGTGGAAACTACTGATCTCATTTGGGCCTGAACAGGTGACACCAGAGGGCCCCAAACCTCCCCTCAGAGTGGCTAACGCAGCTGCTTTCTGGACGTGGGTCCTATGAAGAGCCATGAAGCTGCTCATGTGCACACCATGGATCATTCCACTTTTCCTGCCTCCAGTCACTGCTCCCCAAGCTCAGACTACTGTTCTTCCATCCCACAAACACCCCTAAACTCTATCCTTGGGGGAACAGATTCAAGTGGGGCTCCTCATGACTGCCTTGGGAAAAAAGTCCTTTTCTTTTGCAAAACTCATTGCTTCATTGGCTGGCAAAGCAGGCCTTGTGGGTAACAGGTCCTCCTAAGTGAGGCCAGGCAATTCACAGCCTGAGGGCCGGCCATACCCACCACTATAACTGCACAAGCTCTCACTGCCTGGTGGCTATGCTCATTCACTGATCTCCTCTGCGGGAGCTTTCACCCTACAACAGTTACTGTCATAGAGCCTGATGGCTTCATGATACATCGACTTACATTACAAACTTTATAGCCAAAGTTTGCTCCTTAATCTAGTGCAAAGGTGATTACCAGAAAATGCTGGGGGAGGAAGGGAGACAAATGGCCAGCTATGGTGTTGCTCACAATCATCTTTCTTGGTACCAGGGATTGAACCCAGGGGTGTCTGACCACTGACCCACATCCCCAACCCTTTTTGGTTTTCATTTTGAAACAGGGTCTTGCTAAGGGCCTAAGGTGCTAAGGCTGGCTTTGAACTTCATGCCTCAGCCTCCCAGGCCCAGCCTCACAATCATCTCTGAGCAACGGAAATGGTGCAAATTCTCTGGGAATCCTAACAGCAGGCTCCTGAGAACATGCGTGTCATCACTCAACAATCCCTTAGGAAATGGATACAGATGTGGCCGACTTGAGCGTTTTTCAAAGCTTCACACACCCCTGCAGGACCAGAGCTAACTAAATCCCACACTCAGGCTCAGGAGCAGCAAAGCCTGGAGCAGCCCAGTGAGGCCAGCAGCTGGGGCCACGGCCTGTCCTGGCTGCCCACCCCTGCTGGGCACAGGGCTCCTCAATTCCCCCTTTTCTGCAGCATGCCCGTTAGCTGAGACATGCTGTTACTTCCTCTGTGAAAGAAACCAACCAACCGACCCACCCACCCCATCCTGACCCTACCTCCCTCTCCAGCTCTCCTCTTCTCCAGTCAGGCTTACCTCCAGCAGCCCACCAGAGCTGCTCTTGTCAAGGTCACCGTGACCACTACATTGCTGACACAATGGTCATTTCTCAATCGCCCGTTCTGACCTACTGGCTGCCTGTGCTGGGCATCTGGTTTTCCTTGTCTTCTGCCTCGTCCTCATAGCCTCCCGGTGCTGAGGGCCTGCTCTCCTCTCTGTGCCTGCTCCCTGCAATGTCATCCAGCTCCAGGTGTCAAGTATCACCTACGCACAGTGAGTCCCATGCTCCCCCAGGGATTCCCCAGATGAGTTCCTGACCTCATGCCACCACCAGCCCATCCTGAGGTCACTCAGTCCTCCCCCATGCAGAGACACCCCCGACCGTCTAGCTGTTTGGATCTACGCACTTGAGGTTTACTTCTTTGATCCCTCTGTCTCCCACATTCTCCACCGAGTTTGTCAGCAAATCCTCTCAGTTCTATCCCAAAAATACATCCAGAACTTTCCTGTTCCTCCCACCCAACTCAGCCTAGGCACCATTGTTTATCTGGATTGCCACCATGGCCCTCAGTGATAGTAATATGTATGTATGTACGTACGTATGTATGTATGTATGTATTTATTTATGTTGGTTTTTTTGTCCATGCTTCCTAGTTCATAATTCCCTCCCTGAGGTAGGGCATGGAAACTAGAATTCTCTTCCCCATGGTAGAATTTCTCTTTTCCAAGGGTTACCCCCAAGGGTCACAGAAACTCTCATTTTGCCCTGCCTTGAGCTGGCCACAAAGCCATTCTGTGATCTCCCTTGTCTGGTCCTAGGTCCTAAGACCCTCCTCATTCCAGAGTGTCCTGCCCCACCCCTGGAGGAGGGCAGGCTGCCACAGGGGCCGAGCAGAATCTGGCTGGACTCCTGGCTGGGCTCCCTCACCTGGTCTATCAGCAAACTACCTATGCAATGAAGCTTCGGGAAAAACCAAGAAGGACAGGTCTGAGAGCTTCCGGAGGGCTGAACATGTGGAGGTCCCTGGGAGGTGGCTGCCCACAGAGGGGAGGAGATCTGCACCTCCCCTGCCCCATGCATCTCTTCTTCATCATACTCTTCATAATAAACTGGTAAACCTAAAATTTTCCCTGAGTTCTGGGAGTCACCTAGCAAATTAAAATGAGCCCAGGAGGGGTCGAGGGAATCAGGATGTACGCCTGGTTAGAAGGAAGGACAAAGAAAACAGTCAGAGCCTGCAGCTGGCATCGAGGTGGGGGCAGTCTTGGAGACGGAGCCCTCCACCTGTGGGACCTGGTGTTGTCTCCAGGCAGAAGGGCTCAGAACTGCCTGCTCACTGTGGAGAGAACCCCCTTTTGCCTGCGGGGGTCACAGATGTCTCCTGTGCTGACTGTAGTGACAGCGGGGGGGAAGGAATGCCTTCTCTCTCAGTACACCCTCTCTGTCTGTCTCCCTTCTGCCCTTGCCCCCTCACCAGCCTACGTCACTCAGATGTGCGTCACATCAACCGTGGGCAGCTCACCGGCAGCTTCCCCAACCTCCCCGCCCCACACGTGCCCCTCCTCACTGCAGGTCCTGAGCCAGCTCTCACTCACACAGGATCTGCTTGAAAGCCACCTTCTCACAGAGGCCTTCTACGACTCCCTCCTCCTCTCACAGAGGCCTTCTACGACTCCCTCCTCCAAGCTCCCTGTCCAGTGCTCCCTACGCTCCTCCCGGGTCTCACTTGTATCCTGGGTCCTTGTCACATGGCCTCATTTATCTTGTTTACTGTTCCTCTCCCTAACCTAAGTCGAGCATCGTGAGGACAGAGAATGGTCTGGTTTTGCTCCTGCTACATCCTCAGGATGTAGCAGCCTGGCATAAGCTGGCACTCAGTAAACACCTGTGGGATGAATGAGTGGATGGGTGGATGGGTGGATGGACAGATGGATGGATGGATGCACAGATGGGGTTACAGACTGAATGTCTGTGGGTCTCTAACATTCACATCTTGAAATCCTAATCCCCAACGTTATGGTGTTGGGAGATGGGGCCTTTGGGAGGTGATCAGGTCATGGGGTTGGAGCCACTGACACTAACAAGATTAGCGTCATTATGTAAGAGACCCCAGAGAGCTCTCTGGCCATCTTTCTGCCATGTGCGGACTTAAGACATCAAGCTCTCTGCAACCTGCAAGACGATTCTTCCTGGAACCTTGGACTCTCAGCCTCTAGAGCTGTGAAGAATATATTTGCGTTGGTTTTAAGTCACCCAGTGCATGGTATTCTGCTACAGCAGCCCCAAACAGCGAAGGAAATTGGAAAACAGTGTTCCCTAAAGATGGACACAGTTATAGTCCCTAGGCATCTGAGACGCTGTGGTACAGATAAGTCCAGACATCCTTCCAGCCAATGGCCCAATAAAATCAGGGCCAATGCAGCCCCGACCCAGATGACTGCACTGACAAAGCCATCTTCTTCCTCCTGTCAGAGGAAGATATGAAAACGTTATGTGGCCATAAAAGCAGTTTTCAGTTAGACGTGATTCTGTGTAGCTGTTTTCCAAAGAGATCTGGTTCTAAGAAACTGGGCAGAAAACTGAGCTATGCATTGTGATCTGTGTCCTCTGAGGCCAGACTTGACCCTGAGCCTAGATATTTCTTGAATCAATGAATGAATGTGGCTTTAGGAGGAGAGGATTCTGCCTTAGAGCTCATAAATGGTAATAAATTGCTGGCTGAAACTGATCATACCTGCAAGAGGCTCCTGCCCCTCACCTGTGTTCGGGCGTAAGTGGCACTTCCTCTTCTTCGAGATCCAAGGAGTTGAGGTCAGGATAGTCCTGCAGCAGCAGCTTCTCCTGCTCCTGCTCCAGGTCCTGTTCCCTGTGGGGAAGAAAGACTCCCATCAACAGGCTGAAGGACCCCAACAGCATGGCGAGGCCTAGAAGCAGAAGGTTTGGATTTCTGGAGTAGCAGAAGGGGGGATGCATCAACTGACTGTGGCATCTCCAGTGCACGGAGGAAGGTCTTCATTACACAGTTTCAAATGTCTCCCTGTCTGTATGCCTTATTTCGCATTCACTCCTTTTTTTTTTAAACACACCTAGACCTGGGCCTGGCCCTTCTACTCCCACAAGCCCAGCAGCACAGTGGGGGAGGCCAGTGCCCTCGGCTGCTTGGCTGGCCTCCTTGACTCCTCATTTGACTCTCTGGCCACAGACGGCAAGAGCTCTCCAGACCCAGCTCGTTCCCTCTCTCTCCCTACCCTTGTCCCTTGTCCTGCAGCAAACTGAAGCCCTCCATTTACTTTCTCCAGCCCCCAAGTGCTTCATCATTTCCCTTTCACCCAGCCCTTTCCATAGGCCTTGTATGCCCCCCCCCCCCCGCCGCAATTATCTTGCTGGGGCTCAGGCTGCCTGCTGTGGTTTCTACACGGTTTGTCCCCCACAGAAACTTGTGTTGAAATCTGACTGGCAGTGAACTGACACTGAGAGGTGGGTGGGCCTCCTGTGTACACTCAGGTGAGCTCTCACCAATGCTGAGCAGATGCGGCACCATGCTCTTAGACCTCCGTGCTGTGAGCCAGAAGAGCTTCCGTTCTTTACACCCAGGCTCAGCATGCGGACAAGACATTCCCTGACCACGCTGCAATCCCCGAGTGGCACCTAGCCATCCTGCAGCTTCCTATGTCCTTGCTCCCGCAGGCTGCAGAGGGGTCCCGAGGCCTCCCAGCTTGTCTAGCCCCTCTAGGGCTCACCCTGGCTGTGCCACATACTATCACTTCTAAAACAGTCAACCTCCGCCCCAGACCCCTCTCAGGTCCTCCGTGGCCACCAATGGGATGACTTCCAGCTGGACGTGACACGTCCTGCTGCTGCTACCTGGCTGGTGTGCCTTCCTCTTCCCCACACAGGTGCCAGCACCCTGGCTCTCAGGCCACGGGCCTACCAGAAATCCTTTTACCCTCCTTCCCAGGCCCTGCTTTGTGCCCTCAGCCCTGTTCTTCTCTCACCCGCGCCGCCTATCCTCCAAAGGTCACCTGCACAATCTCAGACACATTTTTGCGTGCTTAAAATTCTTCCACGGCTCAACCTGTGTTCACGAGGCCCCTTGCCATCCAGCCCCACTGCTATCTCAGCTGATCTGCCACATCCCTCCCTCTCCTTAATACCAGGAACTCCTGTCCTAGCCACTCAGGAGCACTGCCTTTATACAGTAGTCACCCTTCTCCTTCCAAATAAAACTTCTTGTCCTACAAGGTTCAAGGACAAGGACATCTCTGGGAAACTTTTTCTGACTTCCAGATTAAGTGAGGTGCCACTCCTCTGGGCCCCTCCATGGCAGTTCCCACAGCCCAGGAAATACTATATTCATTCTGTTAAATTTCCAGGTGAACAGGGGCTGCACCATCAGCTTTGTACACCCAGTGTCTGGCTGAGGGCCCAGCACAGTGTGCTATGGACTGAATGTCTGTGCCCCACCCATTCAAGCCCTAACCCCCGGTTGCTGCTGTATTTGGAGTAAACAAGCAATTTAAGTTAACTGAGGTCATAAGGTGGGTCCCCGATCTGACAGAATCAGTGTCCTTTTAAGAAGGAGGACCAGAGAGGTTGTTTTCTCTGCAGCGTGAGGACATGGCAAGAAGGTAGCTGCCTAGAAGACAGGAACAGAACCTACATCAGGAGCCCAATTGGCCAGAGCCTTCATCTCCAACTTCCAGCCTCTGGAGTCGCGAGAAATAAATGTCTGTTGTTTAAGCCCCCTAGTCTGTGCTGTTTGGTCATTACAGCCTGAACAGGTGAAGAAAGAGCAAGAATCTCCAATGCCAGGTACACTGATGGCCAGGTTCAGGGCTTCACCACCAGCATTCATTTTCCTGTCAATGTTTTCAAGCATCTACTAAATTTATGGCTCAGTACTGGGCACTGTGGAAATACATACACACACCCCCTTCCCTAACTTGCTATCTAGTTGGGAGAAAATATGCTCAAATTCAGGAGGTTAAAAGTCTTGAAAGGGGGCTGGAGCGGTGGCTCAGTGGTTTCGGCGCTTGCCTGGCAAGCACGAGGACCCGGGTTCAAACCGCAGCACCACATACACAACTGAGTGTTGGAGCAACAAAGGCCATGTGAAAAACTAAATAAAGTTGTTTCTCTCTTCCTCTGTCTCTCTCACTGTCCCTCTCTCTTTAAAAAAAAAAAAAAAAAAAAAAAGTCTTGAAAGATTAAGAGTCAGAGGAGCTGGGTGGAGGAGGCTGACTCTGGAGGTGGGGCAGAGGGCCAAGAAAGGACAAAGTCAGAGAAAGCAGAAATCAGTCTCACATGTCTGTTTAATGCCCACCTGTAGGTAAGAAGGCAGAGTGAGGAAGTGAAAGGATCATGCCTAGTGAGGCCTGCATGCTCCCAGCTGGAGTGGTGGGGCAGGGCCCTACGGGTCAGCTGCTGCACTGCCCCACCTACACTTACTTTCTGCACATGTGACCCACACACACTGAGAAAACACGACAAGACAGAATAGCAGAGGGGACAGAGAATGAGGTCATGTGAGCAATCTGTGCCATCACCGACCAGCACAGGAGCAGCTGTTCCCACCAACCCTCAGCATGAGGTCTATGCCAGCCAGCAGGTCTTGTCTTTCCACCCAAAGGGCCACCAGTGCAGACCAGTGTCCTCAGCAGGCATTCAACCACAAGCAGAGTGACAGGGCTGGTAGTTCCCAGCACCACCTGCACCTCCTGATGGATTTCCAATTGATCAGACAAGAGTTTTGCTTTTAAAAACTGCTTAAAATAGAGAAGAAAAAAAGCTAGTAAGACGCTAGTCCAGAAACTACTTGCTGCAAGATGCAGCTCCGCTGCGAGAAGGCAGTGAGAACCAAGTGCAATGGGAGAGCAAGCGAGGGTGCTGTCCATGGGAGTCTAGATGCTCCCTGCCTCAAGACGCCATCCCTGGACCCGCTATGTCTGTTTGGGAAAGCTGCTTCCTTCAGACAGGAATCTGCTCCAAATACTAAAACTGCTGCCAATCCCACAGAAATGAAAACCTACCGCAGACCCTCTGCCACTTACCTCTTCTCCTGCAGTAAGTAGTCTAAGCTGTTGACATAACGCTCTGAGCCCCCAGCGGCAAACTGGAGGAAAGAAAGAGGGAAAGATAAAGGGGAAAAAGTTAGGTTCTTGATTCACTTTGCTTACGTTTCTGGATAATATACTCACATGGCTAAAAAATCAAAAAGCATAATGGCATTTAATAAAATGCTTCCCACTCACCTCTACCCCCAGCCTTCCAGGTCCCTCCCCACAGGTGGGCATTCCTTTAATGCTTTCAGAGATACTTTACACAAGGACAAGGAAAGCAGTAATATATCACAGATATCCCCTTCTAACGCAAGGCACATGCTACACCCCCCCCCCAGCTTGCACTCTCTTCTGTTCAATTAAAAATGCATCTTGAGAGTCATCCCACATCAATATCAAAGAGATTTGGGTGAGTACGTAACATTTTCAGTGTATTCTTATGTGTAACTGGAATACATGTTATCATTTCCCTAGAGGTGGACATGCAGGCTTCTGATAATCTTAGGCTACTGCAAGCAAATGCAGCCCTACTCTTAGAATAGTTTCTGGACCCACGTGAACTTAAATATCCCTGCACTCTACTCCTCACCAAGAGTTTATTCCCACTCTGTAATTCATCACTGACGTTTTCATTAGGAATCTCGATCACTGAACCACGGTCAGCCTGAGTCTGTGCACAACCAAGCCCAGACCCAGCTCAGAGGTCCCTCCTTGCTTCAGGGCCATAATCCCTACCTTAGCCATCAAAGTCAAAAATGGCATTGAATCTGGTGCCACTCCCAAGCATCTGTTAGCAAGAATTAGGAAAAGAACCAAGGAAAGAGGTACAGCCTGGCCTTAGGGCGCAAGGGCGGGGGTGTGACAGAGATGGAAAAGGGGTGCTAGCTAAAGAAGGGTAGCTGAAGATGGTCAAGGAAGGGGTGGGCAAAAAGGAGTAGCTGGGGTAGGTAGCTGAAGAGGGACAGCCAAGGAGCGGAGGCCAACGAGTGGCCGCTGGCTTACCGAGGTGGCCTCCGGGGCGGCAGCCTGCTGGCTCAGGCCTGACATATTCCAGAACAGCTCTTCCAGCGAGTCCAGGTCCTCCTTCGGGTCTAAGTCCAGGGATTCCTCCACCAGCTCCTTAGGCAGGCTCCTCAGGCTCTCAGAGTCTAATGCACCCACCCACGTTTGGCCTAGGGCATGCTGCTGGGTCTGCAGGACCCTTGGGTTTAGGAAGGCCACTGGTGGTGGGCTCCAGTCAGTAGGGAACGTGTCCCCAGCAGTCTGTATCTTGGGCTTCTTCGGAGATTTGGGAGCTGGAGCCAAGGTGGGGCTGCACAGCCTTCGGGAGGGGTGGAGGAGCCCCTGGTGCAGAGGATGGTCCAAGAAGCTGCGCTTCAGGTTAGGCAAGAGGATGGGCATAGCAGTGCCTGCCTGGACCCCTGTGGAAGGAGCAGAACACTGTGGTGTCCCAGTCGGCCTGCCATCATCCCAGACACCGAGCCACCCTGGGTGAGGAGGGGGCAACTTGGGACTGCCATGGGCAGGCTGCAAGGGAAATCCCTGAACCAGGGGCATTTCACCCCTGGGCAGGCTCCACCTGTGCAGAAGTGGACACCTACCTTCTCTCCAGGGAAGGGCTAGCACGGTCTTCTGGGGCTCGGTCATCTTCCAACCGGATGCTTTGTCCTGGAAGGAACCCTGTCAGGTGAGGTGAACCTCCAGGAGAAACCTGAGGCTCTGCACCCCTGCATTTCCCAGAGAGGAGGCACCCAGCAGAGACTCCTCCTCCAGGTCCCCCACCACCAAGGCCAGGCGACTGAGGGGAGTGGGGATTCTCATTACAAGAACGGGATGGGCAAGTTCAAGAACATCAGCATTTTTAAAAACCTGTAAAAAACTAAACCCAGCACAACTCAGCAGAAAAGCTGTGTTCTGAGATGACATCCTGCACATCTTGCTTCCTTGACATCACCCTCCCTGTAAGGTCACTAGTTGACAAGGTAGGGTACCAGTACAGACCTGGCACCTCTGTGCATTCCTGCAAAATGAATGAGTGGTTTAAATGGTCCGACTGGCTGGCAAGCCTCCTTCAGGGTACGGAGCCAGCCAACCCCAGCCCTCATGGACCAGGCTACATATGCACACATCTCTGTCAGATCAGGCCCAGGCTCAGACAAGGGGTAACACTGTTGAAAGCCTAGAGTCTCCCAATCAAAGGAAATGATGGTTTACAAAATACCAGCACTATCTCAACATGGGTCCAAACTCAACAACACTGAAAGAATTCAAAGTCAATCTGACTACAATGTATCATTTCATATTAACAAAATAACCCCAAATTAAAACTTTATTACAGCAAATATTGATACGATTGGGAGGAAATATATTATTTTGTTAGCACTTAAAATGGTTTATTCCATTTATTTGTTTTATTTTTGGTATAGGGATTGAACCCAGGGTGTTCTACCACTAAGCTATACTCCCAGTCCTTTTTTTAGTTTTTATTTTGAGACAGGGTCTCACTTGGTTGCGCACGCTTGCCTTGAACTTATGATCCACCTGCCTCAGCCTCCTGAGACATTGGGATTATAGGCATGTGCCACTGTGCCCAGAGATTTATTCTTTTTAGAAGACAATCCATCAATGTGAAAATAACTACAAAAATATCCATTCCCAGCAGTGGTATCAACAAAAATGGCAGAGCAGGAAGCCTCAAAATCTGTCCCTCTGCAAAAGTAAGAATTAAGCTGCCAAAAAACATTGGAACTGGGGCTACAGTGGTGGCTCAGCGGTTACACCACTTGCCTGGCATATGTGAATTCAAGCCCTAGCACCACATACACAATGAAGTACTGGAGCACTGAAGGCCACATCAAAAACTAAATAAAATTGGTTCTCTCTCTCTTTAAAACAAACAAACAAACACCCAAAAAAACCACTGAAACTAACAATTTGAGAACTCTGGAGCCTCATAAAAAAACAACAGCTGGGCAACTGTAGTATTGCCTGTGGTCGCAGCCCCTGGGGAGGCTGAGGCAGGAGAGTTGTTGAGCCAGATGTTTGGGGCCAGGTTAGGCAACATAGCCAGACTTCATTTCAAAACCAAAACAAAATAAAATAGCCAAAAACTAACAACGATCAGGTAAAGGTTCAATGAGACATGCTGCTCGATTTCAGCAAGATCCTGCTCCTGCTGCTCCCCACTCAGGCAGCACGGGTCCTGCACAGCACGTGCTGGAGGCAGCGATATGAAGTTGTTCTCAAAGCGCGGTTGTTTTCTTTTGTTGCTGTTTATTTTTGCAGTGCTGAGGACAGAGCCCAGGAACTTGTGCTCATGGGTTTAAGGCTGAGCTACATTCCCCATCCTGTTATCTCCGGGTGGCTCCCAGATATATTCGCTCAGGCCTTAACTCCAGGCTAGAGTGACTTCATGGTCAGTTTCTGTCACAAGCACTTAAAGGCAAATATGCTAAGCCACTGCTACCTAAGGCAAGGGACACAGATGGAGCAAGCAGCAGAGATACAAGAAGCTTGGAAAGGAAGAGGCCAGGGAAGGAGGTGCGGGGGGGGGGGGGGGGGGGGGGGGATGAGGGCTACGGAAAGCTCCCACCAAACCCCGAGAATCGAGAAGCCCCAAGCACACCCAGGGCATGGCATGCTGGGGAGGCCCGAGGAGACCTGGAGCTTTTGGCTCCACATAACCAGCAGGCAAAGCTGAAGGTGGCTGGGGGCCCCTCCGCAGCTCCTCTGCAGACTAGGAGAGTTTCCTTCTTGTTTTTTTTTTCTTTTTGACTCCCGGTACTTAAAGAAATCGCTATTAAATCATCAGATGACTACAAAGGAAAAGAGACCAGTAACTACATACAATAAAGTAATACAGTCTACAAAAATTCTACAAAATTCTTCAAACTGCAACCCACAATAAAGTAGCAGCCATGCCTGGGGTGGCAGAAGCAGCTGATTTCTAGTTAGTGCATAATAATATTCAAAACGTCAAGATGGAATTACAAAGCATGCAAAGAAAAAGAGCGTGACTCGTTCACAGGGAAGAACGGGGATGGGAGGATTTGACAGAAACTCCTGAGGAAGCCCAGACTTCAGCCCTATGACACCGAGCTTAAATCACTGCCTAAAGATGATCAAAGAGTTAACGGAAACCACAACAAAGAACTCGCCAAGCAGAGAAGATCCATAGAGAGCTAGAAACCGTAAGAAGGAACCAAACGGCAATTCTGGAGTTGAAAAGTATGACCGAAATGAAAAACTTGGTAGAAGACTGTAGTACCAGAGCGGGCAGAGGAAAGAACCTGGGAACTTCTGGGTTTTTTTTGCAGTACTGGGGATTGAACCCATAGACAATCTACTGCTGAGCTCCATCCCAGCCTTCTTTCTACAATCTTTTATTTTGAGACAGGATCTCACTAAGTTGCTCAGGTGCTCTGCCACCTGAGCAGCAGGGACTATAATCACCTGCCACCCGTGCTGGGGACTGTGAACGTTTCCATAGGTCAATTGAGATTATCCAGTCCGAGGAACAAAACAAACACTACGAGCAGAGCCTCGGAGACCAGCACATATTATGAAGGAGAGGAGAGAGTTAAAAGAAGGCAGAAAGGAGGTTTAAAGAGTGATGGCTGAGGCTTGCCCGTATTTGAAGACAACATTACTTTACACTTCCAGGAAACTCTCTGAACTCTAGGATAAATTCAAGGACATCCACAGATCCATCAGCATCAAATCGCCAAAGAAAGACAACAAATCTTACAAGTGGGAAGAGAAGTGACTGCTTACACATGGGATCGATCCTCAGACTAACTGCCCGATAATCTGTTAATCTCATCAGAGACCAGGGGAGTGGGAGGCCCTGCAACTCTGAGCATTAAAGGAAAAGATCTGCAAAGCTGGAGAAGCAGGAGCACCACACCCAACAGAAGCAGCTCTCCACGAGGAGGGGGAGTCTGCCTTACCAAAGAAATGGAGTCAGGCCTCCAGAGTGGTGCAAGGACTTTGGAGAGCACCTGGAGTCCCCAAGTGCGCTTTCCTGGGGACTTCCTCCCCTCTCTGACTTAATGCAATCACAATGTCACACTTATAAATCTGTTTTGATGGACACAAAAGTTAAAAGTAAATGAGAACCACAGGGGTGGGGATGGAGCTCAGTGGCAGAACACCTGCCTGCTATGTGCAGAGCCCTGGGTTCAATCCCCAAATCCACCAAAAAAAAAAAAAAAAAAAAAAAAAAAATCCTCTCCTGAGGGACAAGGGAAAAGAAAACAGTTGCACAGGTGAAAGGTTTTTTGTTTTTGTTTTTTTTTTAAGAGAGAAAGGGAAAGAAAGAGATTCAATTTTATTTATTTTTTCATCTGGCCTCTGTTTCTCCAACACTTAGTTGTGTATGTGGTGGTGGGGTTTGAACCTGGGATCCTCGTGCATGGCAGGCAAGGGCTCCAACTGCTGAGTCAGCACTCCAGCCCCTGTGTTAGACTGATTTAGCCTTCATGCTACAGACACACCTCAAATAACAGATCACGTAAGATAAACATCACAGCTTTTGTCAACTAAAATCAGTTAATTAATATTATTATTAATTTTTTTCTTTTTTGCAGTACTGGGGATTGGATCCAGGGCCATGGGAATGCTAGGCAAGCACTCTTATCAGTGAGCTGCATCCACAGCCCCAAATTAACCAATTAATTTAAATGAGCTATAATAATAAGTATGTACATCTAAAAAACAGAGCTCCAAAATGTACGAAGCCAGTTAACAGAACTGAAGGGAGAAACAGATAGTTCTAAAGTAATTGTCGGAGGCTTTAAAGGTCTACTTTGGGCGGGGGGGGGGGTACCAGGGATTGAACCCAGGAGTGCTTAACCATTGAGCCACATCCCCAGCCCTTTTTATTTTTTTCATCTGGAGACAGGTCTCACTAAGTTGCTTCAGGCCTAAATTGATGAGGCTGACTTTGAACTTTCAATCCTCCTGTCTCAGCCTCCCCTGAGCTTCTTGGTTTACAGATGTTAATAAGTCTACTTTAAACCAGCGACCATACAACTGCTAGAAGAAAAGTTAAGACCAACACTCTGGCATTTGGGAGTAGGCAAAGACTTTCTCAAGACTCCTACAGTGAAAGAATTAAAAGTCAAAAATAAATGAGTGGGATGCCATTAAGCTAAAAAGCTTTTGCACAACTAAGGAATTGGTCAAAATTGTCAAGAGACAACCTACAGAATGGGAGATCATCATGGCCTGTGATTCTTCTGATAGGGGACTAACATCCAGAATTTACAAATTACCCAAAAAACTTAATATCAAAAACACAAACAACCCAATCAATAAATGGGCAAAAGAGCTCAATAGAAACTTCTCAACATAGGTCACTGAGCAAGCCAATGAATGCATGAGAAAGTGTCTAAATCACTAGCAATCAGAGAAATGCAAATCAAAACCACATTAAGATTTCACCTCACTCCAGTCACATTGGCAAAAATGAAGAATATAAACAATAACAGATGCTGGAGGGGTTGCAGGGAGATAGGAACACTAGCACACTGTTGGTTGAACTGCAGACTGGTACAGCCCTCTGGAAAGCAGTGTGGAGAATCCTCAAAAAACTAGGGATGGATCCACCATACGATCCAGCAATCCCTCTTCTGGGTATTTTTCCAGAGGAGTTAGAATCAGCTCATTACAGTGACACAGCAAATTCTATGTTCACAGCAGCTCAGTTTACAATAGTTAAATTATGGAACCAACCCAGATGCCCCTCACTGGATGAATGGATCCAAAAGCTCTGGTATATATACCACGCAGTTCTGCTCAGCTATTAGAAACAATGAAATTGCAGCCTTTTAAGGTAAATGGATGGTGATGGAAGAAATCATGCTGAGCAAAGTTAGCCAAACCCAGAGAGTCAAGGGTCAAATGTTTCCACTCATTTGTGGAGGCTGGAGCTAAACTCAGGCCTGTGTGAAAGGTGGTCAAACTCATGTATTAGACCCAACAACGATGTAGTAACACATAATCTAGGACAATTATAGACATGTATTGGGGAGGAGGGGGCACAGGGTGAGTGGTGAGGAGGGAGCACAGGGAGGGATCGAGGTGGTAATTCTTATCTAAGAATATATGCATATCATATTGTTACTTTATATGCATTTATGATTATACAATAACTTAATTTCTTAATAAAAAATAAAGTAATTGTTGGAGGTGTTAAAGGTCTACTTTTTTTGGGGGGGTACCAGGGATTGAACCCAGGAGTGCTTAACCACTGAGCCACATCCCCAGCCATTTTTATTTTTTTCATTTGGAGACAGGTCTCACTAAGTTGCTTAGGGCCTAAATTGCAGAGGCTGACTTTGAACTTACAATCCTGCCTCAGACTCCCCCTGAGCTTCTTGGATTTCAGACGTTAATAAGTCTACTTTAATAATGAAACAACTAGCGGCTATGGTGGTGGCTCAGCAGTTGGAGCACCTGCCTGGCATGTGCAAGGACCTGGGTTTAAACCCCAGCACCATATACTGTGTCCGAGAAACAAAAAGTTAATTCTCTCTTTTGTTCCTCTCTCTCTCTTAAAAAAAAAAAAAGAAAAAGAAAGAAACAACTAGGGCTAGGGGTGCACCTCAGTGGTCGAGTGCTTGCCTAGCATGTATGCATGCATGAGGCCCTAGTTTCAATCTCAACACCTCAAAAGAAAAACAAACTACACAGACAATCAGAGGAACAAAAGAAAACAGAGGACTTGAACAACAATACAAACCAACCGGACCTAACAGGTACACAGAACACTTCACCCGACAACAGCAGAACACACATTCTTCTCAAGTACATGTGCAATATTCTTCAGGAGAGATCACATGTTAGTTCTTAAAAATTTAAAAAGAGCCTCAATAAATTAAAAAAAATCTGAAATCTAAAAAAAGTACCTTCTGACCACAATAGAAATTCCTAGGTTTATATCTAAGAAAAATGAAAATAAATGTCCACATAAGATGTTGTATACACATATCTACACAGCACTATTCCTAATAGCCTCAAAATGGAACAACTTAAGTGCCCATAAGTTAAATGGATAAAGTAAATGTGGCATTATCCATAGAATGAAATATTATTCAGCCAAGAAGAGGAACATAGTACTGATATATGCTATAACACTGATGAACCCGTGACAGAACAGTCACAAACGACCTGGATGGATTGCATGCTTCCTCCCACGGCACACCCAGAAAAGGCAAACCCATGGAGACAGAAAGAGATCAGTAGTTGTCTAGGGGTGGGGGAGATGAGAGAAGCGGGAAGCGGCAGCTAGGGGATGTGGGTGTGCCTTTACAGGAGGGAGGGAAACACTCTAAAATTGTGGTAAACGTAGCACAGTCCTCGGGACTTACTTTAAATGAGTGAATTGCGTGGAATAGGACTCATATCTCATTAAACTATTTTTAAAAAAGAAATAACACAGTCAGGTGCAATGGCGTGTATCTGCAGTCTCAGCTTCTTCAGAGACTGAGGCAGGAAGACTGCTTGAGTCCGAGAGCTGGAAGCCAGCCTGGGCAGCACAGCAAGACCCCATCTCAAAAACAGTGAACAGGTGGAAAGTAAACTAAAGATCACTGCTGCCCAGGAAGCCAGAGCCTCCACAAGGACAAAGGAACACAGCTGCAGGAAGCCAGAAAAAAAGTGGCCCACACCACTCCTGCTGATCAAGAGGAAGAAGGAACAGCAGAGAGTCAAAGATAGTGCTCAGGGGCTGCAGCGGTGGCTCAGCGGTTTCAGCGTGTGAGCCTGGCATGTGCAAGGACGAGGGTTCAAACTCCAGCACCACGTACATAGTGAAGTGTCAGAGCAATGAAAACCACATGAAAAACTAAATAAAATTGGTTCTTTTTGTCCCTTTGTCTCTTAAAAAAAAAAAAGTAATGATAAGACTTAAGACTTCTAGAAAAATTCCATGTGAGTGATCACGCCTTTTGAGGGCCTGTAGGTGGGAGAAGAATTAGAAACTGCTCTTCAAAAACGCTTTCATCTGAGCATTTTAAAAGCACCAAATGAATGTGCAACATCTGCCAAAGACAAAAACTTGTACCAACTAACCAAGCCAATGTTTCCGTGCGCGAAGTCGCAGAGATGATAAGATCACACATGAATAGAAACTGCTGATGCACATCGGAGCGGCAGGGGCGGGGAGGCCGGGGGAGGGAAGGCTGCCTTCTCCTTCTGGATGGGTTTCTTTTCTGAGCACAAGTGCTCTCTGTCATTCCAACAATGCAGGGCCCAGAAGCTGAGGCCACACAATGCTAGCCTTTGTTCCGCCGAGTGCGTTCCACGCTCGCTCGTTTTGGCTGCCCCTCAGGACCACCAGGCCCAGCAGGCTGTTTTGCAAGTTCAGCAAGCGATCACTGCTGGGCAGGGGAATCCTGTTGGGGAAGCTCGTTAAAGAGGACCAGAGGAGCAAATGTGTCACTGCTGACTGAGAACATGATGCAATTTCTCAGAGGCAGCTTTGTGTGTCCTTACCACAGGGATGTGCTTCTTCTCTTCCTGAATCACTTCAGGGTACAGATGAAGCCTTGTCTCTGCGTCCCCCAGGCTCAGAATGGATTCTCAGAAAACTAGGAGCTTGGGGCCACACAACATACCAAACACTGAGGCTAGGCCAAATCATGTATCTTGAACATACAGGACAAGACATGTGGAAAAGCCCACCAGACCAAGACCACAGAAAGCCCACCTAGGTAACCAAGCAAAAGCAGTAGCTCATTAGCAGCATCCTGGGTCCTCCTCGTCTCCCTCCCAATCAGCATGCCCACCCTCCCCCCCGAAGGGGCCACCATAACACCACAGGCTCATTTCACCTGTTTTAAAATATGGAACCAGGGACTGGAGTGGTAGAGTGGTGGCTCAGTGGTTATGGCACTTGCCTGGCATGCACAAAGATGCGGAGATACACACACACACACACACACACACACACACACACGGAAGCAGGTAGTATGGATTCTTCATGTGTGGCTTCTTTAGTGCATGTTCTCCTGCATTCTGTAGAGGATTCTATTATACTGCCATCAGTTCAGCTGTTCTGCTAATGATGGACACCACTGCTCTTTCTCACTTCTAACTATTATGAATAATGAACATTGTTCTCCTGCCATGCCTCCCCGCTTCTCCCCCTGCCCTCTCCCTCTCATTTCTTTTACGAATGTACCTGTCAAATTGATTAATCACTGGATATAGTATCCCCATTTATGTAGATAAACAGTTTAAAAGTGATAGAATGAATGTACCCTCCGTATTAGTCAGTTTTTCAAAACTACCACGGAATGCCCGAGGCAGGCTACTTTGCAAGAACACAAAAGTGAGGTGTGTTGTTTAGCCATTATTCCTCTCTAGTGTGTGCACCTTTACAGTGTAAGTTCATGATTTTGACACTATTCTTCTGTGATCGATCAGTCTGGGCTTTTCTGTTGTTTCCTTGTGAATACATTAAGGTTACATTTTTGGGCCGGAATACCAGGATGGGGTGCTGTGTGCTTCTCAGTACCCACGTCGGAAGGCACATGATGTGTACTTGTCTGTTTACTGGTGTGGCTAACTTTTATCACTTGGCTAAGGTGCTACCTGCCAGGTTTCTCTGTTGTAATGTCAGTGTTCTCCCCTTTGTGATTAATGGGGATTCATTAGGTGCTTTCAGATTAAACATTCCATTTCTCATCACATTTTCATTTCCCAGTTTTATTATACTCTGATAATTTTGTTTGTTTTTATTTTAGGTACCAAGGATTTACCCCAGGGGCACTTAACCAACTGAGCCACATCCTCAGCCTTTTTTTTTTTTTGAAACAGGATCTCACTAAGTTGCTTAGGGCCTTGCTAAGTTGCCGAGGCTGGCTTTGAACTTGCCATCCTCCTGCCTCAGCCTCCAGAACCGCTGGGATTATAGGTGTGTGTACCACCATGCTTGGCTTTCTTTGTTTGTTATTAAGCTCCAAATTCCTCCCCCCTTAAAAAAAAACTATGCTGATAATAAGTACTCCCAACAAATCCACTGTAATATGAAAGATCATAGGACATTTACTATACAAACATCCCCAAAGTCACCCTCGAAGATTAAAAAACAGAACTAGTGAACTAGAGGCAGTGTGGGAGCATTCTCAAGCAAAGTGCACCCTTTCCCCTGGGGGCCTGCATCCAAAAGGAGAGAGCAGTAACTCCTCCAAGTCTCCACTTCCATACAGTCTTGGCAGCAGGCTGAGAAACATCTTGCATGCTCCACACATCTGATTCTAGAAGGACCACAAGTCAGCGAGGGGAGCAGGGGTCAAGCCAGCCCAGATTCTCTCTGGAGTTAGGGCAGAGGGTGAACTCTGGCCTTGTGTTTCCAGGAGATTCTCACTCAGCTAACTTCCCGAAGGCTGGGGAATTGCACATGTTAAACATTCACCTGGCACAGACAACCTGGGATTCTGATACTCCCCAGCGTAACTAGTAAAGCTCTTGGGCTGCAAACTCACCAATTGAGGTGACTTACGGGCAGGTTTTGATTTATGAGTGGATGAAATTCCAAATGCTCAACTTGGCAAGCCAAGTATTAGAAATGAGTGCGATGTGGCTGGAGTCTTCCGAGTAGCTCACAAAACCAATGCCACTAATGCTCCAGAGCAGCAGTATGGAGCCTCCACCCAGAATCTACAAGATGGAAAACCTGGACTTGAGTACCAGGAAGGCAGCTTATCCCAAGCTGTTCAATACAGTTCCTCAAGTCAGCATCTGTTATGTGTCAGACACTGGGAACCCAAGGATGAGGAAGACACGGTGTCTGTCCTGGAGGAACTACTAGCAGGAGATGGATCCAGAGTCACCGCTCACAGGCTCAACCAGGATGTTCAGACTGGCTGGGCACAGGCTCCTGGACCAGGGCTGCCTGCGCAGTGGACAGACTGGCTGGGCACAGGCTCCTGGACCAGGGCTGCCTGCGCAGTGGACAGACTGGCTGGGCACAGGCTCCTGGACCAGGGCTGCCTGCGCAGTGGACAGACTGGCTGGGCACAGGCTCCTGGACCAGGGCTGCCTGCGCAGTGGGCAGACTGGCTGGGCACAGGCTCCTGGACCAGGACTGCCTGAGCAGTGGGCAGCTGAGAGTGTGGCAGCCTCGAGGCACATTTCACCCAAAAATCCTGACCTGCCAGTGGTTGTGTGGCATTCCTGTTTTGCTCAGAAAGGAGACACCCACCAGCTGTTTCTTCTCTCTCCAGCCCACACAGGAACACTTTTTTACACAAGTACCTGTTCTTTTCAGGCTTTTACCAATCCCTTCCTTGACAACAAACACTGTCAAAGGGGAAGAAACAGAAGTACAGCTGGAGAACAGGCCATCATGTTTACCTGAGTCTCCATCTCCAGGTCTGCAATCAACCATCATCATCGTTGACCAGACCCTTCACCAGAGACTAAATACCAATGATTTTAAGGGCTCAGTGACTTGCTGTGCCATTGATGGACAAAAACCTTCCAAGTGAGAGACCATCAATTATGGGACCCAACCCAATGCGGGATAACCGTGCATCCTAGAATTTTCAAAATGTTCAAGCGCTGAATGCTAGAGGTCATGACTGGAACACAGGAGTGGACAAAGGTGCCACTACAGTCAAATGGGGAGACAGAATTAACATTTAGTTCTACCTCCTCCTCCTCAAGCCCCTAATACCCAAGCAGACACCCAGGAGCAGCTCCCCCTCAATCTCACTTGTACTCTTCCTAAAGGACTGCAATTATTTTGTGGGGTGTGTGTGTGTGTGTGTATGCATATATATGTATGTAATGCATGCTGGGGATAGAACCCTGTGTGTGTGTGTATGTGTGTGTGTGTGTGTATGCACATATATGCATGCATGCTGGGCATAGAACCCAGAGCCTCATGCATGCTAGGCAAATGCTCTACCATGGAGCTATACCCTAGCAACTGTCTTAAAGTTCTGTGCCCCCAGCTGGCTCAGCCATGAAAGTCCCTCTCCAATACAGCCCAGAGACTGTGGCTCCATCAACTTAACACTCCTCCAAATCCTGCAAAGCCAAATCCACAACCTTTTACTGTTCAACCTCCCACTCTCCAATATGGTCTCACATGTGATTTCAACGTATCACCTAGGTTCTTTGTTCTACTACTTTCCTAGCCGGAAGTAAAATGAAATAATCCATCTCAAAGCACAGCCATGAGGCCAATTATGAAATCCAAAATGCTGTGAGACTTGATGTCAAGAGAGCCAAGATTAATCCAGAATATTACAGTTGCCCTGTTTTTGCGAATACAGCTTTTTCAAGATGCCTTATTTCTAACACTGTGTTTTATATCTGTCTTTTTAGACAAATAATTAATAGCCTAGGAATGCTAGCAAGGGCAGTGGCTCTGGTCAGCAAGCACTCAGCTCACAATCTGAAAGATGTAATGAGATGAATTTTATCCACAAAGAAAAGTAAAACAGTCTCCAGTGTCATAAACTCCAACATCCATCAAACTGGGCAGGGACTGCAAACAGAAAATCTTTCTGTTAAGAGCAGTACTCCTGGAGATAATTGCAATATCCAGAATATTTACACATTTTATACACATTTTATATTATTTTGTTAAAATCGTGTAAGGTTGTTCAAAAATAAAAAAAAAAAAAAAAAAAAAGAGCAGTAGTAACTACCCTTTGTGCTCTGGGAACATTAAGAAAACACACTGGGATAGTGGCAAATGCAGGTAATCCCAGTAACTAGGGAGACTGAGGTAGGAGAATCGCACAGCTTGAGGCTACCAGCCTGGGCAACTTATAGAGACCCTGTTTCAAATAAAAAACAAAAAGAGCAGCTTGGGGACTGGAGTGTTAACTCAGCAATTATGGGCTTGCCTGGCATATGTAAGGACGCAGGTTCAAATCCCAGCACCACGTACACAAGGAAGAGTCGGAGCAATAAAAGCCACATGAGGGGCTGGAGCAGTGGCTCAGCGGTTAAGGTGCTTGCCTGGTAAGCTCAAGGACGCAGGTTCAAACCCCAGCACCATGTACACAACGAAATGTTGGAGCAACTGAGGCCACATGAAAAACTAAATAAAACTGATTTCCCTTTCTCTCTCTCTGTCCCTCTCTCTTAAAAAAAAAAAAAAAGGCCACATGAAAAACTAAATGAAAAATTGATTCTCTCTCTCTTTAAAAAAGAGCTCAGTGATAGAGTGTCCCTCGGTTCAATACCCACTGCCGAAATGAATTAATTAAAGTTTAAAAATTTTGAAGAAAATAAAATAAAACATAACAGGCCAAGTCAACCAAATCACACGCCATTTTCCCAGTGAGTCTGAAGTTGATCCATCTCCACAGGCCAGGCCTTGGCACAGGGGGACGAGGCCTGGCCACTAGGTGTGGGCCACCCCTGCACCCAGCATGGCTAGGCTCAGAGGAGACACACGACAGTGTCCCAGCTGGGGCACCTGCCGGCTGTGAGCCTCCCCCGCGGCGCCTCGGCCTGTTTCCTCACCTGGCAGGGGAGCGGGGGATGCCACCAGCTGAGCTGTGGTTGAAGCCGAGCCTTCAGGAAGGCGGGAAGCGCGTGGACAGGCGGCCGGGGAGGTCGCCAGCGAGCGTGGGCAGGCTGCCAGGGCTGGGCTGCCGGGCCTCCCTACGCCCGCAACGTCGCACCGCGCCGGGCAACAGGCGCCCAGCTCCGGCACGCGCACAGCTGCGAAGCCACTGCGCAATCGCGTGCGCACACCGCCGCAAAGCCGCTGCGCAATCGCGTGCGCAGAAAACGGGGAAGCCACCACGCAACCGCGTGCGCACGCAGCCGCGAAGCCACCGCGCAATCGCGTGCGCACAAAGCGGGGAAGCCACCGCGCAGCCGCGTGCGCACGCAGCGGCGAAGCCACTGCGCAATCGCGTGCGTAGACACCGAGCCGCCCCGCACCGGATTGCGTGGCGCCCCCTGCAGGTCGCGAGCCGCCCCGCACTGGACTGCATAGCGCTCTCTGCAGGCTGCGCGCCTTGGTGGCTTAAGTCATCCCAGCCAGCGCTCTGGGCTGCATCTCCTCCTGCTAGGTCACCCAGCCTGGGGACCCTGACTTCCACCTATGGATGAGGCGTTGGAGCAAGTTTGCTAACTAGACAACGATTGAAGGGGCTGGCACCAAGACTGGAATGCAGAGCCAGCGGTGGCCACTGGGCCATTCGGATCTTCCAAAATTGAGACACTGCAGTCGCCAGCGGGCAGTGCACCCTCATATGTGCCACTTTTTGTGCTCCTTGGTGTGTCTCTGTGCTTGCACAAGTGTGTCCATGAGCCCCCAGAATCACACTCTACAAATTCTGGTTGAACCCAGGCACTGTGCCTTGCATTGAGCTAGGACATTTAAGCCTAATTTTTCACCTTCAGCCAACCCTGTCATCAGTGAAAATTCCCACCCTATGCTTCTGGGAAACTTTTTTTTTTTTAAGAGAGAAGGACAGTGTGTGTGAGAGAGAGACAGAGAGAATCAATTTTTTATTTAGTTTTTCATGTGACTTTTTTTGCCCTGGCACTTGGTTGTGTACCTGGTGCTGGGGTTTGAACTCACATCCTCACACATGCCAGGCAAGCACGGTAACCGCCTAGCCAGTGCTCCAGCCCCTGGGAAACTGTTTTTAATTAATAATTTTCTTTTTAAGAGAGAGGGACAGTGAGAGAGAGAGAGAGAGAGAGACAGGGAGAATCAATTTTTATTTAGTTTTTCATGTGGCTTATGTTGCTCGGACACTGAGTTGTGTACTTGATGCTGGAGTTTGAACCCACATCCTCATGAATGCCAGGCAAGTGCCATAACTGCTGAGCCACCACTGGTGCAGCCCCTGGGAAACTGTTTTTAATTAAGCATCATGGATAACTAACCAATGATCCTCTCAGATGGTAGGGCTGAGTTGAATGAGGCTTTGCTGGGAATCAGGTAAAGTTTGTCCCCTGAGGGAGCCCCCACTTCCGGGGCCAGGAGAGGATGGGCCAAAAAGCAGCTGCCCTCGTGAGCTTGCTAGTTTTCCCAATTACTTCTTGACCTTTACTCCTTTTGATGGATTCCTCTAGGAGTTTGGGCCCATTAATTCAACTGACTTCAGTTGTCACAAGGAATCTTGAAGAGGTTGACAGCATGCCCTCTGAACTCCTTACTGCTCTTTGGAGAACTCCCGCCATTTTAAATGTTTAGGTGGATCCACTTAATGAGCACCATTTGAACATTTAATATAAAGAGACAGCAAACCCCAGGCAGAATTGAGGATAATAACCTATACAAGAATAATCCCTTCTCCTTGTACAAATTGCTTCCAGAAACATTACCTCATTTGATCTTCATAGCAGGCTGGAGGGCACTATTACTAGAAACGTTTTTCAGATGAAGAAGCTAAGGCTTGAGGCCACCTGCCCTTCCTGGGGTCACACACTGGGTTAGAGAGCTCAGACTCCAGCCCAGCCGTCTTATTGATGCTGGTCTATTTCCCCACGTCTCCCAGGGTTAGTCCTCATTTTACCACTTTTGTCCTCACTTTTTTCCTTTCTTTCTTTTTTTTTTTTTTGATACCCAGGATTGAACCCAGGGTGCTTAACCACTGAACAACATCCCCAGCCCCTTTTATTTATTTATTTATTTTGAGACAGGGTCTCGCTAAGTTGCTTTGAACTTGCAATCCTCCCGCCTCAGCTTCCCAAGTCACTGGGATTACAGGTGTGTGCCACCATGCCTCACTTTTGTCGTATCTTTGAAATCGCATCTCAAAGAAAAAAAATCTTTTCCAAAGGAAGAGTTTAGGTAAGGTGGCCTTGCTCCATCCAAGTTGTCCTATGTGAGTGAACTGCTATTCTTCCAAAAACCAGCCTGGTGGAGTGACACTTTCAACTATTTTATTAATTTGTAGCCTCCTCTTCAAGTGAGTACGATTTGTTGGTCATATAGTATGTACTCCATGTACATATGCATTGTAATTTAATCCTTATAATACCCCTACTGTTAAATACTGTTTTGGAACAGCCTCCCTTGCTAGGACCCAGCAGACAAGACCAGTCCAGACCAAACCAGAATGGAGTCACTCATGCTAGGTGCCAATAATCAAACTGAACTCTGAACCCAGTCGTTAAAACAACAACAATAGGAACTTCATAGCAACTAATTAAAAGGGGCCAGTTTACCTGGGCTGGCATGCTAAGGAAGTCCCCATTGTTTTGTTTTTAAGAGAAAGGGACAGGGCTGGAGTGGTGGCTCAGGGGTTTTGGCGCTTGCTTGGCAAGCACAAGGACCCGGGTTCAAACCCCAGCACCTTGTACACAACTAAGTGTTGGAGCAACGAAAGTCATGTGAAAAACTAAAAAAAAGAGAGAGAGAGAAGGGACAGTGAGACAGAGAGAGAGAGAGAAAAGCAACAGAGAATCAATTTTATTTAGTTTTTCATGTGGCTTTCGTTGCTCCAAAACTTCATTGTGTACATGGTGCTGGGGTTTGAACCCACATACTAGCACATGCCAGGCAAGCGCAATAGCCTCCGAGCCACTGCTCCAGCCCCAAGTCCCCTCTGTTTTAACCCTATAAGGAAAGTAATTGGAACAACCAATCCACTTTCTTTTTTTCCAGGGCTGATGATCGAACTCGGGGGCCTTGCGTGTGCTAGGCAAGCGCTCTGCCGCTGAGTTAAATCCCCAGCCCCCCAATCCACTTTTTTATTGTTTTTGCTTTCCTCATTGCTTTTCTGTCCATCAAATAAACTTCTCTGCTCAGCTTACTGGAACACGCTTTCTTTTTATGGACTGAGATGTTGCCCTCATTCTGGAATCAGAAATAAGAGCCAGTTAAGATCTTTGAACTAGATTTGTCATAATTTTGTCTTTTGAAATTACAAAAAAAAATGGGAGATGCGTGGGGGTTAAGTAAAGGCCTAAAGTTACACAGCTGCTAGGAGCAGAGCCATCTGAAGTCATGTTTCTCCAGTTCCAGAGCCTGGACTCTCCCTCCATATTCTACTGCCTGATCTCAAAACTGTTGTTAGAGAAAAGACAGAAAATAGAAACTTCAAAGAGAAGGAAGAGCCAACTTGTGTTCGGGAAGTATAATGTGATTATTGTGAATGAACATTTCAGTCTGGCACTGTACTTACTCAGAAAAAAAAGGAGTGGGAACCTGGAGGGGGTTATGGGACAAAGAAATAGAACTTTTTTGGTAGCAGGGATTGAACCCAGGGTGCTTAACCACTGAGTCACATCCCCAGCTCCTTTGTATTTTTTTATGTTGAGACAGGGTCTCACTAAATTGCTTGAGGCCTCACTAAGTCACTGAGGCTGGCTTTGAACTCGTGATCCTCCTGCCTGGAGCTGCTGGGATTACAGGTGTGTGCGCCATCACACCTGGCAGAACTTTTTTTGTTAATTTCAATTCCCAAAGTAATTTCTCCAGCAAGATCTTACACAAGGACATAATGTAAAGCATTGATATCTGAGTTGGGATTTTACAAGTTATCTCTGAAAGTAGGGAAAGCCTTCAAAGAAAAGGGAACGGAATATACAGTCAGGAATGCAAATGAGAGTGCTTAAGGACAGGGATGTCACTTATCAACAGGGAGTGGGCAGGATTCCAAGGTGTCAGCCAGCCTGACCTCTCAGGGAGTGGCAGAAGCCAGTTCAGGCTCAGCATCAAAGGACCAGAGGCCACACCAAGTGGGGAAGGGTTTGCAATGAGAGAGGGAGGGAGGGAGGGAGGGAGGGAGAGGGAGGTGGGAGGGGAAAGCTGTGTCAGCTCTGGACAGACCCCATTGGACTTGAGTGCAGTTGGAAGCCACCGTGAGATGTCCATCTCCAGAGCTCACCTCAGACACAGGGCTGAGACTTCACAGGAAGTCCATTATTCCTGCAGACTGAGTGTAAAAATCAGAACAAAAGTCAGTGAAGGAGACACTGAGCGAGACTCCAGTAATGAGCCAGCAGCCCTTTTAAGGGGCTGCCTCCTCTAAGCCGGTGTGGTGGTGCATGTGTGTAATACCAGCCACGCGGGAGGCCGAGGCAGGAGGATCGAAAGTTCAAAGCCAGCCTCAGCAACTTAGTGAGACCCTGGCTCAAAATAAAATATAAAAAGGGCTAAGGATGTGTCTCAGTGGTAAATCACACCTGGGTTCAATCCCTGATATAAAAAAAAAAAAAGCTACCCTACCTCCTTTGAGGACAGAAGGGATATGCCAACGTGAGAATGCTTGAGAATCACTTTTCCTTTTTATTTTTCCTCCCAAATCCACACAGGTAGAGAATGATTTGACCTCATGCTCTCTGATATCATTTTGGAAGACCCTTCTTGAAGCTGCCTTCACTGATTTTCCTGCCCTCTGGGAGCTGGACTGTGGTTTTGAGATAAGTGCTCCCTTCACAGGAGTTGTCCCACACCAGGCAGGGACAGCTTCGTTAGCTCATTCCTTGAATGTGGACACACAGGGAGTGCTCATCTGCAGTCTCTTGTCACTGCCTGCCCAAAACTAGCATGGTTGTCTTTCAGGACTTTAATGAGCACTTACTGTGTGCTGGGCTGTACGCAAGGCGCTTGAGTGAGGAGAGGCTTGTGTCCTAGGAGGGCTGCCTTGGTGAGCTCCCCGATGGGAGGGGAGGGAGAGGCAGACACAGCCCCTGTCAGCACTAGAGGCAGCTGGGCCACTTCCCAGCCACTCCTCACTCCCTCTGGCCCCATTTGTCCCCTTCTCACTTGCCCTTTTGCTGTGAAGCCCTTACCAGAAGTCAAGAAGATGCCACCACCGTGTTCAGAAGCAGGGGCTGAAAACAAACCTCTTTCCTTCATAAATTAACCAGTCTTAGGTGTTATGTTACAGTAACAGAAAGCAGACTGAGACAGTGTTTGATTTTTAACAATTGAGATGTAACTCAAATACCATAAAATTCACCCTTCCTGCACCGCCATAAACAGCTCTCCATGTGGGTGGGTGTGGCCCTGACTGAGGACCAAAGGGTATAGGAAGCAGAAGGAGAGGCTTTAAGGTGAGGAAGGAGGAAGGAAGAGGCAGATGTGGGGGGAGAGAGGAATGCAGGTTTCTCAGGTGGGCTCATGGGGAAATCAATGGCACTGATTTAATAATGTGGAGGTCAGAGGGGAAGAGGATTCCTGGGCCTTGGAGGTGCCCTGGGATTGGGATGCCCTGTGATTTCACCAGATGTTGTTGGTTTCTTAAATTTAAAAAGGTTTTCAATGAAAAGTCTCATATGGCCCCAAGCTGAGAGCACTTGCAGGTGACCCATTTTGGATTTGTGTTTTTTGTTTATAAAACTCTCCATTCTTCACTCTGAGCTGCAGCTCACAGGAGGCCACCTTGTCCTTCCTCAGGTCTCCAGAGGGGCTCTGGGAGCTAAGCTGTCATGGGTTGTTGGTGGAGCAGTGCAGGCCTGTGGGTGGTACCTCCCCACCTCCTGCTGTAATTAAAAACTGGCCCAGCACAACCCTTCTCAAGTGTCCAGGGCCTCTGTGGCCCACTAGGACTGCTCCTCAGGGAACAAAAATGAAGATTAAGACCCTTTTATTGACACCATTACTTAAAGCTTTGTGGACTCTGCCCAAACCAAGAATACCCTCCCCATCCCCCACCCTCAACACAATCTGTTCAAGGCAGAAACTGTTTTATTTACTGTTGAAAGTGCCAACCTGGGCTGGAGCGGTGGCTCAGTGGTTTCGGCGCTTGCCTGGCAAGCACGAGGATCCAGGTTCAAACCCCAGCACCACGTACACAACTAAGTGTTGGAGCAACTAAAGCCATATGAAAAACTAAATAAAGTTGTTTCTCTCTTTCTCTCTCTCTCACTGTCCCTCTCTTTTTAAAAAATAAAAATAAAAAAAAAAAAAAAAAACTACAATCCAATGAATCTTAAAAAAGGAGTGCCAGCCTTGTGTTAGGCAGGACCCACCTGTCCCTAAACCCCTGACCCACCTAATCCTAAACCTCTGCAGCCACACACAATACTCCTCCATCATGCAAAGAAACTAAACACTCCATCACCATAGGAAAGGACCCTTCCGGGACAACTCCCCAGCAACAACATGACCCTCTTTTCCTTCACACCCTCTGTATCTACCCCTGGTCTGTAAGCAGACAGGGAGGCCCAGCCTCCACTGGGCTCCTCTCTACAGGTTTCTCCCAAACACACCTGTGTTAGTGTTGAGCCACAGCTCCTCGCTTTTTCCTTTATTTCCTTCATTTGCTTCGTTCCTTACACTGTGGTGGCACCTAATGTTCAAGAATCAGTAAGATGGGGCTGGAGAAGTGGCTCAGCGCCTGTGGCGCTGGCCTGGCATACGTTAGGACCAGGGTTCGATTCCCAGAGCCACATGCACAGTATGGTGTCAGAGCAAGAAAGGTCACACTAAGTGGAACTGATTCTTTCTCTCACTGTCCCTCTTGCTTAAAAAAAAAAATCAGTAAGATAAATAACTCCCTAAATAAGAGTATCAATAGTCAGTTTTGAAAATGTTATTTCTGAACAGGTAACACAGTCACATAGTTAAACTCTCAGGAGGCCGAGGCAGGAGGATCGCAAGTGCAAAGTCAGCCTCAGCAATTTAGCCAGACCCTAAGCAACTTAGTGAGACCCTGTCTCAAAAAATAAAATAAAATAAAATAAAATAAAAATGGTCTGGGGATGTGGCTCAGTGGTTAAGTAAGCATCATTGGGTTCATTCCCTGATACCAAAAGGAAAAAAAAAAAAGAAGTGGGAAGTTAAAAGTCTCTCTCCCGCCCTGCCTTCATGGGACATTTCCTCTATCCCCACCCCTCCATGCATGCAGAGACAGCAGTTTGATTTAGTTTCCTGTGAATCCTTCCAGAATTCCTTTAGGTAAATACAAGCAGCTACAAATACACAGGAATGGATGTTTTCTAAGCTAACATTTACTGAGCACTTAGGCGTTAGGCACTTGTCCCTTCGTTTGCAGCAAAATGGGTGGAACTGCAGGACATTAACTGAAATAATCCAGATGAAGTCTGGAGAACCACATGTTCTCTCTCATATGCGCAAGTTAAACAAAGTTGACCGGAAAGTTGAGCAGTGATAACTAGAGTTTGGGAAGGGTCAAGATGGGAGGGAAATAAAAGGAAGTTGGTATGCTGGATGCATGTGTGCAAATATCACACTGAATTCCATGAATATGTACAATTAACAGGTGTTAATAAACATAGTAAAAAGAAAAATGAAACTAAGGCAAAAAGAGGTTAAGTAGTTTGCCCGCATGGCCATGCCCAGCAGGAAATGCAAATCATCAGTAAATATTCCAAAGGTGCTCAGCTGCGTAGGACTCAGGGAATTTAGCATGGAAACACCCACAGCAATAACAACATCCCTTTCTTTGTTTCATCCTGTGGGCAAATTTTGCAAAAGTCCCAGGAACTCTGCTCTTGGAGGTGGGAGCAGATATGCACCCTACTGGTGGGAGCATGAATTGCTCCAAACTTTCAGGAAAACAATCTGGCCGCGTAATAAAATGTTTACCGCACACACCCTGTGACCCAATTCCTCAGAAAGGAAAGCTGCATAATTTAAGGCTGATGTGCACAGAGAGCGGTGTGCTGAAGCACTGTTTGAGGGACAATACACTAGAACTCTGAATATTCATCTGCAGGGAGTGGCTGAGGATATCATAGCACATTAACAGTACACTACGCATCAATTAGATAAAATGTTAGGTCTACGTTTTGATCTGGAGGGATGGCCACAAAATATTTTGTTAAATAAAAAATCAAGTTCCTAATAACATGTATTTTTATTTTGCACACGAATACATTTTGACATATTCTGTATGCATGTGTGTACCGTAAGCATGTATACATGTGTGTATATGCACATGCATACACACGTTTTGTTTTTGTTTTTGTGTTGGTATTGGGGATTGAACCCAGGGTGCTGAGCTACATCTCTGTTTCTCAGCTGCATCTCTTTTTCTCTCTCTCTTTTTTTGAGAGAGAGAGAAAGAGAGAATCAATTTTATTTAGTTTTTCATGTGGCTTTCGTTGCTGCAACACTTCATTGTGTATATGGTGCTGGAGTTTGAACCTGCATCCCTGAGCATTCGAGGCAAGCACTGAAACCACTGAGCCACTGCTCCAGACCCCTCAGCTATATCTCTTTCAGTTTATTAAATTGCTGTCGCTGGCTTGAACTTGCAATCCTCCTGCCTCAGCTTCCAGAATCACTGGAATTACGGGCGTGTGTCACCACACCCAGCTTTGACATATTTGTGTGTTTTAAAGAAACTTCACATACGCGTATTTCTTTGGGTATGTTTATATGCACAGAGCAGGGAGGCTTAACCAGGAGTAATTTTGTCCTTCAGGGGACAGATGGTAATGACTGAAGGCATTTCTAGTTGTCACAACTGGGGAGTGCTAATAGCACAGCTGCTAAATCCTACAAACCCACACTGGACAGTATCTCCTCCTCCCCTCTGTAAAGAGTTTCCAGATCAAAACATTAATTGTGCTGAGGTTGAGAAACCCTGGCATGCAGTAAGGAAAAAAAGACCAAACATCAAACTGTTTTTTCCCTACACATCTGTGTTGACTTATAGCAATGCACATTTATTTTGACAACTAAAAATTATCCTATAAAGTAAAAAAAAAATACTCAATAAAAGTTGATTGTTTTGGCAAAGGCAATGACTAAATAGGAGTGACAGATTGTTCTCCAAGCAAAACTGTTGCCCAAGAACAGCTCAAGGGCAGGGGTGTGAGTGGAGGGTGGAGGGAGCTGGAGGTAGCAGGGTCTGGGTGGTGACCCCTGCAGCCTGGTCCTGATGGTGCTCACCTACACAATCTGAATAATCCCAGAGTGAGGCTGAGGTTTTTCTGAGCTGGACAAGGGCCTGAAAAAATTTTTCTATTATTAGGGAAGCCTACTACGAAGGCATGAAACAAGCCTAAACTTGATTTCCATTTCATAGCCTGAAATATACCATCTTGTGACAGTGGGGAATCCTAACATATCAGAGCTGATTATCTCACTGGTCTGCTGAGGGACAGGTGGTAGATGCTCACTGGGAAAAGGTTTTGTGGTTAAGACAGAAAAACTCGGCTTAAACCACAGAAAAATTAAACAGGATTCTTGGCTGCAGGCTTAGTCTCTAACATGCTAATGTGCACATCCAAGACCATGGTCATCAGATGTGGAATTCCCTGTCTTGATCAAATCCTTCCAAACTGTGTACCTTGAGACTTGCTTTCCATGGAACACACTTTAGGAAATTCTACCCTGGCCTAATCTCAGTTTTACTGATGAGAAAATGGTTACACAAAGGGGAAAAATGAATGGTTAAGGGGGCTGGA
This sequence comes from Aplodontia rufa, assembly GCA_004027875.1. Lineage (NCBI taxonomy): Eukaryota > Metazoa > Chordata > Mammalia > Rodentia > Aplodontiidae > Aplodontia > Aplodontia rufa. The sequence goes on from PVKS010003672.1 coordinate 59,906, forward strand.
GCCATGGCTCAGCGGTTACTACACTTGCCTGGCATGCACCAGGACCCGTGTTCAAACCCCAACACCACGTACACAAGGAAGTGCTGGGGCAACGAACCCCACGTGAAAAACTAAATAAAATTGATTCTCTCTCACTTAAAAAAAAATGGTTGAACTATGTAGTGGAACTAGGTGTTTTTCACACTAATGCTTTTTTCCCTCACCAAACACCTAACCACAAGTATAAATCAACTACAGATCCTTGGGGAACATTCCTTGGAATTAAGGAATTTTGGGAGGGAGTTTAATTTGGAGGGGCTGTGGTGTGAGGTAAGGAACTCAGCAGTGGAAACCACACACAGTGAAACCCACCTTCAAAAGAGGATCAATAAATATCTGGCCTCAGAATAGAAACCATTATTTTTTCTTGGTGGAGGGAGCACCCAGGAAGACCAGATGTATGCCTGCCAAGAAATATAACTGTATAGGACAATTCCCTCCAATTGACCTCACTGGGCCAAGAGAAGCCCTATAATAGATTCTGTATATTCTGCCCAAGTAGGACATTTACTTAACGTCTTATATGCCACGCCTCTGCAAGACAATGAGACTTGAACATAAGGGCATAATTGAAGGGGTCTGGTAGGGAGAGACGGTGCACGCAGCTAGACTGTTTCGGAGACGTTCTAGGCGCCAATGGAGAGGTCAGCGTTTGCTAAGGTTCCCGAGTGTCCATCCTGCTGAGAGAGACTTGTGCACGTTACCTGTGGGCAATGGGGAGCTACGGAAGACGTTATCCGTTTTAAATAACTGGCCACAGCACATTCGGTGACTCCACCTCCCACTATCAACTCCCCTTCCCGCAGCTCCTCCTAACCTCTCCCTTGGCTAGTAGCCTCCAGGAGTGGGCACCGCCTCACTACAACCACCAAGGGGCTTCAGTCCTGGGCTGAGTCCCACGTCTGCCCCCGCCCCTCCACTCAGGTCCTCCCACGGTGCAGATGTAACAGAAACCGACGCCACCACTGCGGGCGGGTCCCTTCCAAGTTCTGGCGGCGGGGTGCAATATAACAAAATCGGGATGGCTCAGCACAGCCACGCGAGCCAGCGTCACGACGAACAAGCGTAAGCAACACAGTGGCCTTTAAGACGCCACTCCCAAATTTATACCATCGGCGGCCCAGCACGTCTCGACCGACGCGGACCTAAGACTTGTATCAGCAGTCTGCACGTCCCGGGAGCAGGCTGTGGTCCCAAACAGGACCTCCAACGTGACTGACAGCACATGAGTCTCCGCCCTACAATACGCAGTCAGACTCCCGGAGGCCCAAGGTTGAAATTGAACTCCAGGCCTCCAGCGCCATGCGTGAGCTGGAGCTTCAGAACTGCGCACGCGCCGCCCCTCCCACACACGTGACTGTAGAGAGGCGGGCTGGCCCCTGGAGGAAGCGGAAACCGGGGAGGAGAAAGCCCGCCCCCGGAAGCCCCGCCCTCTCGTCTCTGTTCCCGGAAGTGCCGCTGCTTGACGCGGGCGTGATGGCTTCAAGGTTACTTCGCGGAGCTGGAGCGTTGGCCGCACAGGCCCTGCGGGCCCGCGGTCGCAATGCTGTGGCCGCCGTGCGCTCCATGGCTTCTGGAGGTATTTGGCCCGCGGGCGCGACAGGGTTCCCCGTCGTTATTCTCCCCGGGTGGTTGGTGCTGGGGCCGCAAAGCGGGGCCGGCGGTGTAGCTCCTGGCGGCGCCACTGACCGCTTCTGGCGCAGAGCGCCCCAGGCTCCGCGGGCGGCTCCCCGTATTCCGGCGGTCTCTGCCACTGCTCACAGAGCTGACCCGCTACGAAAGTGACCAAAGTAGAGGATGTCGGGTGACCTTGTGATGGGGGCGGGGGCTGCTCCCGGGATGGTGAAGACCTGGGCTGCCATTCAAACCCTTACCTACACAAGCCAAATGAACTCATCTGTTAGAAAGATGCCGAAACGTTGGCCTCGGTGGTTGGAGAAGAAATGCTTCCGCTAGAGCTGCCACTTTTGGGGACGGTGATTCAGTGGTCCTTTGGGAACCATAGATAGGGTAGCCTTTAAGAGCTTGTGAGCCCACTAAAACCTATGCATAAATTTTTGTGGGGCTTTTTCCTTCCTGAAATACATTTCAGCGTGTATTTTTAAATCTTAATTATGCCACTGGACGTCGTAAATCACGTATCTTCCTTTAGGTGGTGTACCTACTGATGATGAGCAGGCCACTGGGCTGGAGAGGGAGGTCTTGATGGCTGCACGGAAGGGACTGGTGAGAAACTGCTTATGTGTCCTCTGTGGAGCTCATGGTCTTGGATGGGATCAGTCCTCTCTTGAGAGCATTTGGTTCTAGGAACTTGACTTGTAGGAACCATGTGCTTCTGGAGGGACTGGGCTTATTTGGAATAATGGCTCCACTCTTGTTTTTTCAGGACCCATACAATATACTTCCCCCAAAGGGAGCTTCAGGCACCAAGGAAGACCCTAATTTAGTTCCATCCATCACCAACAAGCGAATAGTGGGTTGCATCTGTAAGTACCTCGTGTCCATTTTCTTGTCCATTTAAAAAATATATGCTGCTATACAGGATGTCTGTTAGCTGCTTCGGATTGATTTGTGTGACTGTATGTTAAGAGGGTAGATGTGTAAGGAAGTCATTCGAAGGCTCTGGCTCTCGCAAGCCTCATTGTGCGCGATTGGACTGTACTTCCTGCAGAGAGAGAACAGCAACAAGGCTGGCTCACTGGGGAGTGTGTCATGGAGTAGTACTCATCCAGATAATATTGACCATCATACTATTTCCATGCCAGGCCCTGTTTTAGGCACTAGGGATATATACCAGTATGGACCCTGTTTGGAGATTCTGTGTAGGTAAGGGAATTATTAGAACTTACAAAGACCCTGATATCACTTTGCTCATAGGGAAACTTGGGCCTTCAATTTCTTCATCTAAAAGAGGGAAGAGCTTGAATTGATCTCTTAAGGTGTCATAGTTTTATTTCTGTTTCAGACACGTTGGAGGGAAAGAGATTTAACGTTGGAAGTCTCCCTTTCTAGGCTGGGTGACGGTCATGCAATTTTTTCCTTTCAGGTGAGGAGGACAACAGTGCTGTCATCTGGTTCTGGGTGCACAAAGGCGAGGCTCAGCGATGCCCTAACTGTGGAACCCACTACAAGCTGGTGCCCCACCAGTTGGCCCACTGAGCTCCTTTTCTCACTCGGAATGGCTGTAAAGTTTCTTCTTTCCAATAAAGTCTAGCCGTTGCATTGGCTCCTCCCATAGGCAGATAGTCTTATTTCACTTCTATATTTTGGGTAGGCATGGGTGGTTTTTTGGTTTGGTACCAGGGATTGAACCCAGTGGTTCTTAACCAGTGAGTCACATCCCCAGGCCTTTTTATGTTTTGAGACAGGGTTTTGTGAAGTTACTCAGGGCCTCACTAAGTTGATGAAGCTGCCTTTGAACTTGAGATCCTTCTGCCTCAGCTTCCCAAGCTTCTGGGATTATGGGCGTGCACCTCCATGAGTTTTATTTTGGGAATAGCTACCTGTTAATGCTAAATTGTCATCCACTTATTTAAAGCACACCGTCAGTGCACAATAAATAATAAAAATAGATTGGGGCTGGGCGCAGCTCCCAAGCACAGCGTGTATGCTTAGCATGCCACAGTTCAGTCCCTAGCACTTGTCCCCAAATAATAGAGACTGACAACCCGCATTGTGATTGGGGTCCCCTCATGCAGGGAAAAAGATGGCCTGTGGAACCAGGCTGACCAGAGGCTGAGGACATTAGCTCTGTTGCTTGGTGGTGTCACCATGAGCACATTCTTTGGTTAAGAGCTGTGATAACTTTGAAGTCTTAAGGGACCTTGTTCAGAGGAAGTTAATGGGGATAACAGCAGCAAAATTCAGAATGTGGGACAATTTCAGAAATCAAAAGACCAGATTTCGGGTTGGAGCGGTGGCTCAGCAGTTTCGGTGCTTGCCTGGCAAGCACGAGGACCTGGATTCAAACCCCAGCACCACGTACACAACTAAGTGTTGGAGCAACTAAGGCCATGTGAAAAACTAAATAAAGATGTTTCTCTCTTTCTCTGTCTCTCTCACTGTCTCTCTCTCTTTAAAAAAAAAAAAAAAAGATTTCGACAAACAAGTTGCAGGGACTAGAGGGGACAAACGTAGGGGACCTGAGGTGTGAAGCCCATCACAATGTGTGGACCTTGCTTGGATTTTGATTTTGGAAAAATTCAGTTGTGGGAGTTGAGTCCAATCTCTTACCCATTGCAAGACCCCACTGTAGTGGTCCCTGTACCTATCTACATGGCTTCCTTTGAATAAAGTCCACATTACCATCTTTAAAAAAAAAAGAAAGAAAAATTGAGCTGTAACCATTGACACCTCCTATGGTCAGCTACTTGGGCGACTCAGGTGGGAGAACCACTTGTGCCCAGGAGTTTGAGGCCAGCCTGGCAACATACCAAAGACCTGTGTCAACATTGTGAAGGAAAAGACCTGGAATAATTTGAACTCTGGATATTTGATATTTAGGCACTTACTTAAGTTTTTCATGTGGCCCTCGTTGCTCTGACAGTGTTGTGTACATGGTACTGGGGTTTGAACCCGTGGACTCGCGCATGCAAGGCAAGCACTATAACTGCTGAGCTACCACTCCAGCCCCTGTCCCTCTCCTTAAAAAAAAAAAAAAGTTTTGGTATTTTTTAAGAGTAGTCTTTTCTTATGCTTTAGAGATATATGGGAATACTAGGAGCCCTTGGGGTAGAGAGAAAATGTAACATTCCCCAGTAGGAGGATCTGACTTTTGCTCCTGGGTAGAAGTGGGCTCCATCTAAACCTTTGGCTATTTAGCAGCTTAGAAATTGGATCCCATCTCCTTTCACTAAGGAAGACTATACAGAATACCACTCTAATGGTATTGGGTAAACTCTGCAAGTACCAGAACCAAGAACTTTTTTCCTGGGCCACTTGAGTAGTTGCTGTGCAGGAACCCAGCCCCAGCAACTCTTGAGTCCCTGAAGGATGAATGGAGTCGGCGCAGAGGAACAACAAGAACCTCTGGAGCAAGTTGCAAGCTGCTAGAGCAAAATATGCTGTCTGTTCTTTATTGTGATGTATTTTATACAGGTAGCAAAACAATACTTTCATTAAATTTTGACTTCTTTTTTAATTTCTTGGTAATCTCTGACATTAGCCATCAATGCAACATACTTCCTTGACACATTAACCACAATGACGCACACTGACCATCTGTCCTTGTTTAGACCTGAGGTGACAGACATTGTCCTTAAAGGTATTCTAAAATTAAACTTAGATCTAATCTCATCTTATTATTAATTATGCCATATATTTCTAAGTATTAATTCTATTATCTTACTTAAAGTATAATATTCCTATGTCTAAAACATTTCTTATCTAAAAACCGTATCCTATAAGATCTCACTAAGGGGAAACAGAAACGTAAGATTTTCTAGACATAGGGCTAGACCATATACTATTTAAATTCTAACAGCTGCATATTTAAGACATGGTCTATCTGGATAAAAAGATCAATTTCCCACGAGTAAAATTAACTATACGTGTAAGCATTTTAGTAAAGACATACTTGACCACAGCTACTCCATCTTAAAGGAAATTACTTTAAAGGTTAAATTAATATACTACAAAACCAACTTGTTTTAGGATCCTAATACTTAATCCTAGGCCTAGCAATCAGTCTTACAATATTATTGTACACTTATCTTGTAATCTAAAAGGTAGAAACTTATTCTGATAAAAACAAAGTAATTAAAGGGTAGAAAAACATTCTTATTCCTCATTCCAGATACAGTTAGGGCACTTAATTCTGAGATATGTTTACGTATGTTGTTTCTTTGTTCTTTTGTTCTACAACTCCAAGGTGGAAGTCTTTGTAAGAAAGGCAGGCGACGTACATCAGTCAATTTACCATCAATATTAACTATATGCTGACCAAACTCATTATAGATTCCTGTAAAAGGCAAAAGGGGGGTCAGTAGGTGGAGGGCCAATGTATTTGATAACTTGAGCTGCTTGTGGTGGATACAAGAGGCGTCCTCCAATTTTACAGGCTACATATGGTGGTCCTTGTACAGTTGGAACAACATATTTCTTATAAATAGCCTGTATTTGTGGTTGAACTTCAGGGGGCTTTACAGAGGCCAATAAGGGGGCCACCAACGTAGACTTAAGACTAGAATTTTGTTTTCTAAGATTACCACATGTGGTACTGCAAGGACCTCCTCAACACTCTGCAACACAGATTGAGTACTGTTTTTTCATGATATTCAGCATATTTTGAACCTAAATAAATTTCTAGGAAAGATATAGCACATACAGTTGCTACAAAACAGCCAATTCCTAGAAGGGATGGTTTTGGCAGTCTCCAAGGCTGGCTTTGCCTAGCCCATCCCCAAGCCTGGACTTTGTCAGACATAACTTCGGTGGATATTGCCTCCTCCATTGCTGATCTTATGCTTCTTCACATTCCAGTGTGTATTGCTTTTTTCTTCTTTATTTTGAGATGGAACCTAAGTTGCTGCTGCTGGCCTTGAACTTGTGATCCTCCTGCCTCAGCCTCCTGAGTTGCTGGGATTACAGGTCTGCACTACCATGCCAGTGACAAAGACCTCAATATCCACAACATGATTGTCAAAATCAGGAAAGTACATATTTCAATCACCTACCCTTGGACCCTATCTAAGTTTTACTAAAAGTTCCAATCTCTTTAATAGCAAAAGGACCCAGGTGCTGACTGGTTGTCAGCCTAGGACAGTTGCTTTCCTTGGCTCTCCCGACCTTGGTGCTGCTGAGAGTGACAACATGGCTTGTGTGTTTCCTCGTGACTGGCTTCAGGTTACCCATCTTGGGCAGGAGTGCCACTGAGGTTGGTGCCCTCTCTGGAGGCACATTGGTGCTGGTGAGGTTTGCAATGGTCATTTAGTTAAGCTAATGTCTGGCAGGGTACCTCACTGTAAAAGTACTCTAATGATTAATAAATATCCTCTATGCCAATTCTTCGAGATGTCAATACCTTGTTCCCCATCAAACTTTTTGTTTGATGGATTATCATCTGTGACTCATTTATTTTTTGGTTTCACATGTTCTAAATTTGGTCAGCAGGAACCTCTTCAAGCTGGCTCCTGTGGCCTTTCGACATCTCCCTCATTGTTTCAGTGCTTATTTTATTTTCTGGCACAAAATGTTCTAGGCTCATCTTCCAGTCTGTTAAATAAACTCATGAGGCAGATGCCATTATCACTCCCAGAAGCGAGATGGCAAACCTACAAAAGCTCAGGATTATGCAGACAGCAATTTGTGGAGTCAAGATTGTGAATCCAGACCACTTAGCCTATGTCCTGTCCCCCAAGTTTTTATTTTGAAATAATTGTAGACTTACAGAAAAGAAGCAAAAGTAATTCCCATCGGTTACAAAAAGCTCCTATATCCTTCACCAACCTTGCTGTGTTAACCTCAGAGGTTAGCACAGAACAGTCACTGAAGCCAGGAAATTAACAGATACAGTGCTGTTAACTCACCAACAGACCTTCCTGGGATTTTGCCAGCTTTTTGGAAAATCCTTTTTCCAAACAAGGGTCGCACACTGCACTTAGTTCTTTGTCTTCATGACCTTTTTACCTTTGAACAAGAGAACTGGTCTGTTAGTTTTCGTTGGGGTTTGCCTGGTGCTGGCTTCTGGTTCGACTGACATTTTGTAAAAATACCACAGGTGAAACTGTGCCTCTCTCAGTGCCTCATTGCAGGACAGTGACTTTTACTGGTTATGTGGTTAAGGTAGTGTCTACTAGGTTTTTCCACCATAAACAACCATTTTTCCTTTCTTGTTTTTTTAAAAAGACGGACAGTAAGAGAAAGAGAATCAATTTTTTATTTAGTTTTTCCTTTGCTTTCCTTGCTCTGATACTTCGTTGCGTACGTGGTGCTGGGGCTTGAACCTGCATCCTTGCGCATGCCAGGTAAGCCCCGTGACTGCTGAGCTACCGCTCCAGGCCCCCCCCCCCCCCCATTTTCCCTTTTGTAATAATAAGTATCTCCTGGGCAGCACAGACAATGCAAACATCCTTACTTTTGCATCCTTTTTTGGTTGCAACAATTACTACTCCGGTGTTTGCCCAACAGTGCTATTCTCTCTCCATTATTCCTCTGCATTAATCGGAATTCTGAAGGGAGAGCTGTCCCTTCTTCCCTGTGGATATATTTATTCAGTTATTTATTGATATCAGTAAGGACTCATATTTTATGCTAGGGCTTATAATCCATTAGATTGGAGCGTGGGGCATACCTCAAATTGGTTCCTGCATCATTTAGAAAAGTCCTTCCTTTGAGTGCTTATTTCATATACCCCGAGACATTCCAGGCACATCTTGAATTTTCCCAGTCCCAGCATTTAGAGACCAGACTCTGACACTTCATGTGCTCATTGCTACAGAGGTGTCACTGCTTCTAGGCCCTCCCAACAAACAGAACTAAGAAATGCCTGTCCATACCTAACCCTGGTGCTAACACACACACGCTTTTACCTTAGCATGTACGTATGTACTGAAACCAAGACTTCATACCACCTCCAGATCCAACCCCACAAGATTCGTTCCAGCTGTCTACCTTCCTCTCCAACAGAGGGCAGCCTGGCCGAGCCGGAACTGGAAGAGGGTGCAGGGAAGATGTGGCACTGGGCTGTGCCTTAAAGGGTGGCATTTTGACAGATGTAAGGGAAGGTCATTCTGCTGGAGAGAATGGAAGGAGGCGAGGCTGGCAGGCAAGTCTAAGACAGGGCCTGAATCAAACATGGCAGTGCCACACTGAGTTTTATTTGAGCAGGCAGTGGAGATCCGCTTGACATGGAGTATGAGGTCGCCTGGGCAGGCAGGACGATAGATTAGTGGCCACAGGCTAGGGTGGTAGTGGCCCTAATGGAAAAGAAAGGACAGGTGGGAAATAGACAGCAGAAGACCACAAACTTGGTGACTGACAGAACATGGGGGAGGGAAGAGAGGAGTGGAGCAATAAGGCTCCAAACCTCAGCGGTACCGACAACCTTGCAGGAAGAGCTGGTCTGCAGGGCTCTAGCGAGGGGCTCTGGGTGTAAATTGTGACACCGCTGAGCTTGAAGACTCCTCTCAGAAGCTCAGTACCCCCTCCACCCCTCAGTTCAGGTGGCGCTCTCTTGACCCCCACCAACGTCTGGTCATTCTCCTCCTATGGCTGCCCCACACCAAGTACATGGCCAAGGACCCTCCAGATGCCAGTCCAACCTACCGCAGGTTCACATCACACTAGAGCGACAGAGAACACTCTTCCCCATTCCTGCTGAATCCTCCCTCTCCAGCCCCACTGCCCCAGGCGTCTCTTGGAGTCTGCCTGGACCATTTCCTGTACCTTGCTCTCCCCTGGGTTCTCACCAGTCAGCCTGACCCACTTGTTGGGTTGGGTGCCCCTCCTGTTGGTCCCCTCAGCTCTGTGCTGAAGTGGCACCTCTTCTCCTGACCTGGACATTTGCTGGGGCGAGGGTAAGTCCTGTTACACACGCACTCTCCCAGACAAGCTGCAGTGCTAACGTACTTAATCAAAGGGCTGCGGACCTTCTCCAGGCTAGCATCTCTTCCTGTGGAGCCCAGCTCATCATGCCTGCCTGTCCTGAACTGTCTGAGCAGATGCTGGGGGCCCAACTGCCTCAGTGGACCTGGCCCCTCCAAGGGGGGCATGTACAGGTGCTCAGAGATGGTGAGCATGCTGTGTGCAGGGCCCTGTCTGGGAACAGGGCAGGTGAGGCAGCCATGTTCTCTGCCTCCCCTGGCGGGCCACAGCGAGAGGGTAATGAGGCTGGGAATTCTGCTGAAGGGTGAGAGTCCAGCCTCCAGGGGCCTCCTCTGCCGTTGCCCCGCCAACCACTGAGCCACAGCCATGCCATGCTGCATTCCCTCTGGCCCTCTCTGAAAGGCCCGGGGGATGGGTGTAGCGACAGCATTCAGAGCCACAAGAAAGCAGCCACACACCGGGCCTTCTCCGTAATTACTACTATAATGATTTACAAAAAGATTATTTTTTCAGGCAACTGTGTTAAATTATTGTACACTTCTGGGAGAGGGAGGTGGGACCCTGGCCACCATGAAGACCCTTCTTGAGGGAAGTGAGAAGAAAATGTCCTCCACCCCCTCTGGGTCCAATCCTGATTAAGTGGCTTCACCTTTACAAGGGAAGACCATTAACCCTTTCCCATCCAGGGCACTGGGGTCAAGGAGCAGCAAGTCAGTGAGGTGCTTTGAAGGGGAGGCTGTGGCTGCCCATGGCTCTGCCTGCTGGGGATGGAAGACTGCCCGGTACTCGGCCCTATACCAGGGCATTTACCCAGGAAGACAGACAGCAGGATGTGCAAGGGTTTGGTGCCCTGTCGGGGCAGGAAGAGGAGGTGCCATGACACACACTCGTGCCTCCCTGCACCCGATGGGCTGCTGGCTGTCCCTCATCCAGCCTGCTTCCCAGGCGTCTGGGCACTGGCCCTGCGCGGGAGCCTGTCGAGGAAAGGGGTCACCCACAACAACCCGAAGCTAGCTCCTCAGTTCCTGTGCTCCAGTTGGGGACTCCCATCCATGAGCTACATGGTACTGGATGTGTGTGCAGGGAAGGGCTGCAGGGGGGCACTGCTGCCCCACCTGCCTGAGGGATCAGGGCATGCAGGGGACCCTAAGCCTAAAATGTGAGCCCAGACCAAAAAGGGTCAAGGGCTCTGGCTCCCCTTTCCTCCCGTTCTCCCAACACGCTCCACCCAACTCGGGCATTAGAAGGTCTTGCGATGAATAGCACGGGAGCCATCCTCTTCGTACTCCTTTTTGGACACCCACATCTTCTTAAAAGTGTCCAGCGAGGCCAGGATGGAGCCCCTGTGAGGACGGAGGGAGGTGTTCTCCTGGATCTGCAGGCTGGGCCGATCACTCCCTGGGCACTCAGCACTCCAAACCCCCCACCTCCACCAGGCCTAGGCCGACCCCGAGAGAAGGTTCCAGGGCACAGTGGTCACTTCCCAGAGCCCTCCCTGGAGCCCCGCCTCACCCAATCCATGTGGAGTACAGCCGTTCTTGAGGGGCTGAGATCTAGAGGGAGCAAGTAGCCACGTAACTGCCCGGCCCAATCGGAAGCCATCCCTCCCACAGCCCAGGCCAGGCAGCAAGGGCATGCGGGGGAGGAAAGGGAGGAGGGAGAAGCCAGGCAGGGAGGACAGGTCAGCTGGATGTGGAGCAGACGGAGCAGAGCTGGATGTGAGCCCTTCCTCCTCAGGGCTAGGTGGCTCAGTGCCTCCATGCCCCAGAGGGTCCCCACAACCTCACCTTGATTTTTACATCCTTTGGGGCAAGCTTCTTCACTTCGCTTAGTAATCGGTCACCGAAGCCTGTGAACACAAGGATTGCTGAGCTGGGGCCCACGCCCAGCCTCCTGTGCCCAGCCTCAGGCCTCCCCAGCTGCTCTGCCCTCTCTCAGCTCTTCTTCCAAGGTTCAAGCACAAGGGGAAGACCAAGGGAAGAAGCATCCAACACCCGGGGTGCAGTGTCCTCAGAGAGGCAGCAGGAGATGAAACCCCAGGTCACTGCCCCACACTCTTCCTCACCGACTTCTCCCCCAGTAAATTTAGACCTCATGAAATGTATCATCTAGTTACCAGGTAAACAGAATACCTGGGTCCTTATGCATGCCAGGTAAGTGCCGTAAGTGCTGAGCCACCGCTCCAGCCCCCTAATTTTAAATCTTCGTCTCTAAAGAAATGAGCTCGCTGAGCACCACCACAAAGGCAGCAAAAGTGGCCACAGCCTGGCTCTGGGCTGCAAAGCTGCCCGCTACGGTCTCTGGTCATGCCACGGTACCTTTGAAGAGAGTTGAGCCTCCTGACAGCACGATGTTGGCGAACAGCGTCCGGCGAAGGTCCAGGTCCGATTTGTGGATGGCGAAGGCCAGCACCTCATGGAGCCCCTCACTCTCGTCGCCCACCAGGTCTGGCTGGAACAGCAGCTCGGGGGCCCGGAAACGTGCGGGCCCCACCTGTGGAGCAGAGGATCGAGGGAAGCTGGTCTTCCACCTCCTCTAGGTCCAGCGTTGGCAGTCACCCATTGCCAAACCTGGCCACTTACATCCAGGGTGCTGCCGTCCGGCAAGGTGTACTGCACCTTCTCCGTCTCCAGAGCCTCGTCCTTCTGGGGGTTGATGGACAAGTAGCAGGCACGCTGCAGGGGGCACGAACACAACCCTCAGAAGGCTGCGCTGGGCTTGGTCCTATGCTCTCCCCCAACCCCAGATTGTCCCCGGGTCCCACTACCCCTCATCACCTCTTTGATAGTCCGGACAACCTCAAACTCAGCTGAGGTATGGAAGTCGGCTCCTTCCTTGCGCAGAAGTAGCCGGAGATAGCGGGAGATGTCACGGCCGGCAATGTCCACCCGCATGATGGAGTGAGGCATGGCAAAGCCCTCGTAGATGGGGACAGCATGAGTGACCCCGTCCCCAGAGTCCAAAACCACTCCTGTTGTGCGTCCTGTTGCGTACCTGTTACCAGGTCAGCATCCCCTCACCTCAGCCACTGAGGCATGGGGACCTCACCCGGGGAGGGACCCTGTCATTGCAAGCAGGATGGTCATGGGGAAGATGGGACCCAGAAGGGCACTCACAGGCTGAGCACGGCCTGCATGGAGATGAACAGGGCTGGCACATTGAAGGTCTCAAAGAACACCTCCGCCGCCTTCTCCCGGTTCTTACTGGGGTTGAGCGGGGCCTCCGTTAGGAGAACAGGGTGCTGTGAGAGATGGGGGAGTTGCAGGCACGCACAAGCTAGGCCCCAAAGGGTCCCTGCAGAGAACCAGAGCCCTGCTCCAAGCACAGGGAACTGCAGCCTCTACTCTTGCTGAGGGCTCCACCCTGCTGTCTGCTGGCTCTCTGGAAAGTTCCGCCTGGCTGCCCCTGGCTGTGTAGGCACGCACAGACACACAGTGAGGAGCCAGCAGCGCTATCAAAACGCAGACAGGAATGTGGAGGGCCTGACCCGGAGGGCAGCAGCGGGATGGGGCTCAGCTGGGGAAACTGGGCGCCTGGTGCGAGGGGCCGCCGCACCTCCTCGGAGAAGGTCTGCAGCTGGTCCTTGGAGTAGACGTACTGCCAGATGCGCTCCATGTCGTTCCAGTCACGCACCACACCGTGCTCCATGGGGTAGCGGATGGCCAGCAGCCCCCGGTGCTCCTGCAGGAAGTGGTGAAAGGCAAGACGTGGCACCAGGCTCCTCCTGGAAGCTGCCCCCTCCTGCACCTTCAACAGAGCCATCCTGCTTTGTGGGGGTTCTGAGTAGGAACAGGCTCATCTGTCCAATAGCCTCTTGACTCTGAGCTCAGTGAGCTTCAACTGGCCGAGGACCAGAGAAAACGGCAACATAACCCCCCAGTGTCTTCCCTCCCCCCACGACCGTTCTTCTGGGGCGTCTCCAGTAGCTGCTTCAGTTGCTACTCCATCAGCACAGTGCCCTCTTGTGGCGGCCCATGCCCACTGCTCCTCCAGGGTGCAGACCCAAGTGCCCCAGGCCTCCAACCAGTCCTCAGCTGTCTCCCCCACGGACAGGGACAAGCTGCCCTTCCACATCCTCCAGGGATGCCCCTTCTAGCATCTTGGCTGAGCACCTCTTGGCTTCTCTCACCCACAGTTCCTACGACCTCTCTTCCTGGGACCCCATCTCTGCTCCACCAGCTTAAGCACCCTCTTCCGGGGCCCAGAACCGTGCTGCCACTCCCTGGTACCCACCCCGTGTTCCCCAGGTGCCTGCGTGGCACCTGCCCAAGCTGGGCTTGCTCTTCTCCCCATAGTCCTGACTGGCTCCTCCTGAGGGTGTGTCTGGGGCCAGGGAGGGGACAGCTGTGCAGTCCTGAGGTGGCGTCCATGGACTTTGTCCGTGTGATTCTAACTCAAGTCAATTTTTAATAATCAGTTACTGCCTCTGTAGCTTCCAAAAGACAGATTATGAGAGTTCTAAACATGTACCCCAGAACAGAAGCCATCCCCAAATCTCACAGGGGGAGGTGCACTACGCTGGAGTGTGGAGGGGCCCAGAAGGGCACCAGCAGGGGGCCCCTATACTCCTGTGACAGAGGACCTCCGAACCCAGGGAAAAGGAGGCCCCATGGCTCACCTCTGCTTTTGGTCCGATGAAGAGGTCTCCCTCCAGGGCTCCAGCCATCACCCGCATGTGCTTCGGCCGCCCGACACTGCAAGGACACATAAAATTAGTGAGGTGGACAGGGCATGGCGGAGCCGGCTCTAAGGCTCCAGAGGGTGACTGTCCTCCCAAGTACCCAGATGTGGCCACAAGGCAAAGATGAAACGGTCTCTGGGCTGTTGAACTGTGCCCACAGCTAGAAGGAGTTGGGTCCCCTCCTAGAGACAGCTGAGTGTCTGCATGCCAGGATCCCAGGCCTTCGTGGCCCAGCCTTCTTCAGGGACAATGACTCAGCCCACACTGTTAACTGCAGGGGGGGCAGAGCCATCATCATCATCATCTGTAGACCAAGGCAAGATGGCCTCAAAGCTGGGAGGTGGCTCCCTTGGACACCTCCTGTGCAGTTGATACCGCCCCTTCCCAATAGCAGGTCTTCTCGAACAGAGAGCCAGCTCTCAGAAACTAGGAGCTACTGCTGAATGAGCTTCCATTCCAAAATGTGACCCAAGTTCCCACACATCCACAGGAACCTTTCATTACACCCACGAGTTCCGGAAGGAAAGTGGAAGAGCCCTGCAGGATGCTCCATGCTGGCTCTGGCCTCAGACCAGGCCTGGGGTTCCAGCCACTTTGGGGATGTTAGGATTCTGCTCCACCCTAGCCTTTAGGCTGCTAGTTCCAAAGCCTCCAGTATTTGAGAAGAGACCCTGTGGAGTAAAAACTTTCCCATGGGCTAGAGGGGCCCAAGGAGCACGCCAGGTGCCCGCTAAGATGGCATCCCTCTAGTCTCCCTGCTGCCACCAGCACCACACAGGGAAAGACCCACCCTTGACTGGAACAAAACATTTCCTAGGATCTGAAAATAAATAAGTCCTGAGGACACAAGTTTAGCATTCCTGCGGCCCTGGTTCTGGTTCGATTCCCGCATCAAAAGACAAAAAAGGGGCTGGAGCAGTGGTTCAGCGGTTAAGGTGATTGCCTGGCATGTGCGAGGATGGGGTTCGAACCCTAGCACCATATACACAACGAAGTCTCAGAGCAACAAAGGCCACTTGAAAAACTAAATAAAATGGATTATTTCTCACTGTCCCTCTTTCTTAAAAGACACAAAAACCACAAAACACTTCCATGGAGGAAGGGGTTGCTGTGCAGGAATACCTACTCCTTCTTCTTGAGTAAAGCTGTCCCCTGTGAGAAAGTTCCCAAGAACTCCTGCTGTCAACGCCACACCCCATCCCCAGAGCCATGCTGGCTGTCTCTCCTCCTCACTGGCTCAGGGAGACAAAGATGAGAGTCTCCAGAGAGGTGGGGCTCCAAGCCACTAGTCCCTAAGCTCTCTTGATGGTGTTATCCTCACCAATCTGCTATTTTCTCTCGCAGGTAGAGGCCGTGACACAGGGCAGACAATGTCCCAGGGAGTAAACAAAAGAGGTAGGGCTGCTACCCCAGCAACACTTACTAGTTTGGAAAACAGTATTTGGGAATCTGGTCTCCTGCAAAGCCAGCCTTGATCACCCCAGAACCCTGCAAGGAAAAAATAAAGTTTAGCTCCTGACATTCACCTCCAGGTGAGGACAACTGCAATAGAGAGCTGGCTGCCCCATCAAGGCAGGCCAGGGAGGAGGCCACAGAGCCTGCCCAGAGGACAAGAGCATTTACAAGTACACTAGTGCTTCAAAACAGGCTGTTTGTGTCCTCCTGTGTTTGGCAGTATGTAGTTTCTGAGATGAAAGAGGGTTTCTAGTGGGTAGAGGCCAGGGATACTGCAAAACATCCTACAGTGCACGGGCCACCCCCAAAAACAATACCTACCCAGACCAAGAGGGTCACTGATCAGACCCTGAGAAACTATGAAGGCTTCCTCCTTTGTAAACTCTAAGGCTGGTTCCTGGCAGGCAGAATCCTGGCATGACCTACTCCCTAAAGACAGCTAGAAGCAAAACCCTCAGAGTCATTTTCCCCAACATCCCCCTTTCCCATGCCCAGCAGAAGTGGGCCACATAGAGGCCCTGCCAGGGAACACAACTGGGTGCATAAAAGAACTGGCACTTTTCCTCTAGTGGTTTCCCCAAAGACTCCCAGGAGAACTTGGTCCTGCCACTGCTCCAGCCTAGAAGCTAGACTTAGGGCCACAAAATGAACCTGGCGTGTACCAACTATGAAGGAACCAGCTTCTCAACCCCTCTTTCCACTGATCTCCATCACAGCCCTCCAAGTCTGCAGTGCAGAAAACACATTTCCCAGTTACAGTGGAGAGGCTGGATGACCAGAGTGACCAAGCAGTCAACTCCTGAACTCATAAGCTTGTTGATTAGACTATGTGAATTATTTGCCCACCAAGAAGGTATTGAAATAGCCTGGTTCTCCCTGCAGGCTGTGGGAGAGCTGGTCTGACAGCATGTCCCCAATTCCAATTCTAGCCCCAGTGTTTACTGTCTGCTATGACTCAGGCAAGCCCACATGGGTACTCCAAAAAAGACGGCCATTTAGGGACCCTGCCAGGGTCATGCAGAAGGGAGACAGATCCCAGGAATGCAGAAGTGAGTCATTAACAAAAACTCCAAGGCCTGTATTCAGGGCACATCCAGAGGCTCCAGCTCATCTTCTCCCCAGGTCAGGGCTCTGAGGCCAGAAATCTTCCTAAAGCAGCTGAAAGCAAGCTAAGCCCCAGCCCTGAAGGGCAAAGCTGCTGAAGCCAAACATCCTCCTTCCTCTGAGGCCTCCAAACAATGATCCCAAACTGCTTCTCAGTGCTGAGAAGAGTGGACCTGAACTCTCCACTGTCCCATAGGCTGTGCAATTTCTGCTGTGCACAGGAGCACTGAAGGAGAGAGGGTCAAAGCAGCCAAGAGGCCAACCAGGTGGTGGTGGATATGTGGCTGGCAGGGAGTAACTTGTATTTTTTTGCTATGGGATGCAGCCCCCTTGGTAAGTGTTTTAAAGATCACTAAGTCAACCCCCTCTAAAAGATGAGGCCAGGAGCGTGCAAAAGGGCAAATGCCAGTCCACCTCCTCCAGGTGGCCAGAGCCTGGGAAGAAGGATGGGCAAAGGGTGCTGGGGCCAAAACTGCCCAATGATTCTACTCTCAACCAAGCAGGGTCCGGGGTGCGCCCAGGAGCCTGATGCACAGGTGCACCGGATGGACGCCTGGCTGTCGCTCCAGTAGTCTCGGACTTCCCGGGCTTGGAGAGGGTTCGGGACAGGGGCTCCGCGGCGCGGGTGGCATGCTGGTCCAAAGCCAGGATCAAAACGGGCAGGTGGCCTTTTCACCCTGGCATTGGAACCCAGAGGCCTGCGGGGCGGCGAAAGCACAGTGACCTGTGGACGCACCGGGACCGGCTGGGGTCCCTCCGCACGCCCGCCCTCCCTCCCAGGGGCCGGGCCTCACGTTGTCGATGACCACGGGCTGGTTGGCGATGATGTCGTAAGACTCCATGGCCGGGCAGGGTCGGCCCTGCCCAGCAGGAGGGCTGCAGGAGGGACCTGCGGGCAGGCGGACTGGGACGGCGGCGACTCCCGACGCGGCGCCGCGCCCCTCCCCACCCTAGAACGCGCAGCCTACGCGAGCCCGGCGGGGCTTTCAGAAGGGCGTCCCCGCGGCCAATCAGCGCTCGCTCCTGCCCCGATTGACAGCGGGCACCAGGGGCCGACAGCGGGGGCGGGAGGTGGGAGGCGGGGCCTCCGGAGGCCGGTCAGCCAATCGAAGCCGCCCGGAAGAACGGCGGGGGCGTTGCCAGGTAGGCTGCGCTGGGTCGGAGGTGACGTCATGGCTCCGTTTTTAAAGGGGCCGCCGGCGGTGGAAGGGACCCGCTTTGACTTCTTCTGTCTCAGAAGGCGCTTTTCTCGTGGCCCAGCACCTCGGCCACGCTCCTTGGTGCTCGCACTTTCCCCAAGACTCTGGATGAAACATCCAGAGCGTTTCTTTATTAAACACCGATTTGTAAAAAATTAGAATTTCGTGGGAATTCGATCCTGGCGTTTATTGAGCGCTTGGTGTGCGTCCGCAAAGCGCTCTGTGGACTTCACATAGATTATATATTCAGTCCTCGTATCCGTGCCGTCGCGTAGTTGTACTGAGAATTCCATTTTACTAAACGGATCTATAAATATTGGCCTCAATAGATGCCTTTCCCAAAAAGACACGAGCTTGAACTTTTAGCTAAAACTTTATGAAAGTGAAACAAAAGTCATCCAGGAAAGTGCAGAAAGAATCAGTTTACAGTTCAATAAATAACTGCAATATGGGCACACATAGAGCCATCGCCGAGTTCCAGAAACAGCACGTGGCCCATGTAGGAAAAAGGAGCCCCTAAGCACAGTTGGGATGAAAGGACAATTACTAAGTGTGCAGGTTCCTCAAGAAAGTGAAATAGAACGGCCCTGTGAGCCAGCTATCCCTCTCCTCTGCACCTACCCAGAGGAATTAATGTCAGTGTGCTCTAGAGATTCCTGCATGCCTATGCTTATTGTGGGGCGGTTCATAGCTAAGTTCTGGAATCAGCCTAGTCACCCATTAGTGGATGAATGGAATAAGAAATGTGATATGTGTGCTATTCAGCCATGATGAAGGAAATTGTGTCATTTGCAGGAAAATGGATGGAAGTGGAGAACATCATGTTCAGTGAAATAAGCTGGACCCAGACAAGTGTTACATGTTTTCTTCATAGGAGGAATCTAGAGGAAAGAATGAAAGTAGAAGGGAGATTATTAGAGGCAAGAAAGGGGATCAGGGAGAGGGGACAGGGAAGGTCATGGGGGTAATGAGAGTTGGAAATGATTGAATGTTATATGCATGCATGAATATGCTGCAATGAAGCTTGTTATTCTGTATATTTAATCTGCACCTTAAAAAATAAACAGAACATGACCAGCACCCCAGAAATTTTCTACCCCTTTGTCATAGGCCTGTTCCTCTTCAGAGGTGACAGATGTCCTGAATTTTGAAAACGGCTCTTTTGACTATTTCTGAACTTCATGCTAATGAAATCATAGGTATACAATTAATTGACCTTTTGTGTGTTAATATCTTTATTCTTTTTCATTGATGTATATGCCACTGACACATAATCTTGCTTACTGTACTTTTATAAATCTAAATCTGGAAATCATGTAGTTGAAATTCTCCTTTGTTCTTTTTTTTTTCCAAGTTGCTTGGATATTATCGGTCCTTTAATTTCTACACCGTTTTAGGATTGGTTCCTCCATTTCTTCAAGAGAGGCTGCTGGGATTTTGCGTATGTAGATCAACGTGAGGAGAAGAGGCATCTTAACATAGGGTCTTCTGATCCATGAACGTGGTATGTACCTTCCTTTCTTAGGTTTTACCTTTTCACTCAGTTGTGACTTATTATTTTAAAAAGTTTTGTATAGATCTTGTGCTTTTTCATCAAAGTTATCCCTAAGTATTTTATATCTTCAATGCTGTTATATATGGTGGTGTTTTATAATTCCAGTTTCCAGTTGTTCAGTGTCAACAATATATGATTGATTTTGTGTATGGGTATGTGGTGCTGGAGGTTGAATCCAGGGCCTTGCACATGCTAAGCAAGCTCTCTGCTGATCTACACCCCTAGTCCAGAAACGCAGCTGATTTTTAGAAATTAATAGATTTTAATTTTTTTTAGAACAATTAAAATTTCCTGAGTTTGGGGCTGGAGCAGTGGCTCAGCAGTTTTGGCGCTTGCCTGGCAAGCATGAGGACCCAGGTTCAAACCCCAGCACCACGTACACAACTAAGTGTTGGAGCAACTAAGGCCATGTGAAAAACTAAATAAAGTTGTTCCTCTCTTTCTCTGTCTCTCTCACTGTCTCTCTCTTTAAAAAAAAAATTTCCTGAGTTTTAGGTTTAGGTTTACAGGAAAATTATGCAAAAGTACAGAGTTCCTCTAACGCTCTTCCAGGGTTTCGTCTTGTTAATATCTTACATTAGTGTGGCACATTTGTAACAATTGATGCACCAGTATTGATATGTTACTATTTTTTATCTATTTATATTTTTAAAGAGAGAGAGAGAGAAAGAGCAAAGAATCAATTTTATTTAGTGTTTCATGTATGTGGCTTTCATTGCTCAGTCACTTTCTTGTGTACGTGGTACTGGGGTTTGAACCTGTGTCCTCAGCATGCCAGCCAAGGGAGCAGTGTAACTGCTGAGCCACCGCCCCGGCACCTGACACATAATTATTAACTAAGCCCTATAGTTTACATAGGGCTCACTCTTGGTGTATAGTTGTATGGTTTTTTTTTTTTTTTTTTTTTTTTTTTGTAAGAGAGAGGGACAGTGAAAGAGAAAGAGAGAGAGAATCAGTTTTATTTAGTTTTTCCATGTGGCTTTCATTGCTCTGAAGCTTTGTTGTGTACATGGTTCTGGGGTTCGAACTCGCATACTCACGCATGCCAGGCAAGCACTGGCATGAAACGCTGAGTGGCTGCTCCAGCCCTAGTTCTATGGGTTTTGACAAATGCACAGTGACCCAGCGTTAGAGTATCATACAACATAGTCCCATGGCCCTAAATATGTGCTCCCCCTGTTCATGTCCCACAACCCTCCCAGTTCTTGGCAACCCCTCAACTTCTATTGTCTCTATAGTTTTATAGTTTTTCCTTTTCCAAATTTCATGGAGTTGGAATCATACAGCATGATGATTAGTCTTTTTTTTTTTTTTTAAGAGAGGGATAGCAAGATGAAAAAAATCAATTTTTTTTTTTTTTTTTAGTTTTTCATGTGGTTTTTATTGCTCTGACACTTGGTTGTGCATGTGGTGCTGGGGTTTGAACCTGGGTCCTTGCGCATGCCAGGCAAGCACCGTAACCGCTGAGCCACCACTCCACCCCTGTGATGGTTAATCTGGATTTTCAGCTTTATTAGATTGTGAAACTCTCAGGAAATTAGTAAAGCTCACTCCTGGGAGTGTCTGAGGGTGTATGGAGAGATGATTGGCACGTAGGACAGCAACCTGAGTTGACTGTGAGTGACCCCGTCCAGGAGACTGGGGGGCATGATGGAATAAAAGGAGAACAAGGGAGCCCGCTAGCATATACAAGCTTGATTCTTCTTGAGCAGGGCACCGATGCCAGCTTCTTCAGCCCTTACTGTGTACTCATGCCAGTGCCTCTCCAGGGGGCTTCCAGGCCTTCAGTCTTGGACTGGGACTGCATCATTGGTCCCCCTTGTTCTGAGGTCTAGCTTCTTGGACTGAGCAGCTTCTCATCTCCCCAGCTCTCCAGCCTGCAGATGGCTGTTGTGGGGCTATCTGACCTATCCAGCCTCTGATTGTGTAAGCCGGGGTAATGAATGCTCTTCTATCAACTATACTCTATTAGTTCTGTTCCTCTGGAGAGCCCTGACTATTATATACAGTACGTAGCTTCTTTCATTTAGCCATTATGTACTTAAGTTTCTTCCATGTCTTTCAGTACCTTGATAGCTCATCTTTTTTTCCTGCTCAATACTGTTCCACTGTATGGATATACTGCAGTGTGTTTATCCATTTAGTGACCAAAGGACATCTTGGTTGCTTCCAGTTTTGACAATTACAAAGGTTTCCATAAACAGTTGTGTGCAGCTTTTTGTTTTCAGCTCATTTGGGTAAATACATTGGAGCATAATTGCTGAAAGATAAGCTTTGTGAGAAACTGGCAAACTTCATTTCTTTCTTTTTTTAAGAAAGAGGGGTCAAGGAGAGAGAGAGAGAGGAGAGAAGCAATTTTTCATTTAGCTTTTCATGTGACTTTCATTCCCCATCACTTTGTTGTGCACGTGGTGCTGGGGTTTGCCAGGCAAGCGCTGTAACCACCGAGCCATTGCTCCAAACTTGGCAAACTTTATTTCAATGTGACTGTAGCATTTTGCATCCCCTCAAACAATGAAGGAGACCAGCATTTGCCAGTATTTTGGATTTTAGCTAAAATATAATAGTTGTATGGTGGTACTGCATTTTTTCCCCCAGTGCTGGGAATTGAACCCAAAGCCGTGCATACACTAGGCAAATGCTTCACTGCTGAAACTCTTATTGTTTTTTTTAAGTTTGTATCTCCCTAACAACATGTATACATGTGTATAGAGTGTCTGTCTTTTCATGTGCATGCACTACCATATATATATATAATGTATATATATTTAAAGAGAGAACAGTGAGAGAGAGAGAGAGAGAGAGAGGGAATCAATTTTATTTAGTTTTTCATGTGGCTTTCGTTGCTCTGAGTCTTCGTTGTGCACGTTGTGTACGTTGTGAACTCGCATACTTATGCATGCCAGGCAAGCACCCTAACCCCTGAGCCACCGCTCCAGCCCCTCTTCTGTTTATTTTTAATTGGTGCATTATAGTTATATAAAAGCCGCATTCACTGTGATCCATTCATACATGCACATGGCACAACTCGATCAACCACAGTTCCTCCCCTTTCCCATCCCTCCTCTTTCCCCTTTGGTTCCTTTCCTCTATGAATTCAACTTTTAAACATGTGTGCTTTTTAAAAATATTTTTTAAAAGAGAGAATATAGTGAGAGAAAGGGAGTGGGAGGGAATCAACTTTTATTGAGTTTTTCACGTGGCTTTCGTTGCTGTGACACTTAGTTGTGTACGTGGGTGCGGAGGTTTGAACCTGGGTCCTTGCGCCTGCCAGGCAAGCACCGTAACCACTGAGCCGCTGTTCCAGCCACTTCTTAGTGAGTTTTAAGAATTCTTCGTGTATTTTAGATATGAGTTCCTGTTTCATGTGTGTTTTGCAAGTATTTTCTTCTGATCTGTGATTTGTCCTTTCATTGTCTTGATAAAATTGGTTTAAAAATAGGAATCTTGCATCCTGCAAACTTGCTGAAGTTGTTTACTTGTTCTTGGGATTTCCATGAATTTTCTACATAAATAATCAGGTTACCTTTGAATCAAGATGGATTTACTGCTTCCTCTCTCGTGTGTGTGCTTTTACTTTTATTACACATATTTTTATTTTATTTATTTATTTATTTGGTATTGGGGACCTAAGGGTGCTTTACCACTGAGCTCCATCCTAGTTCTTTCTATGTTTTGAGATGTGGTCTCAAGTTGCTGAGACTGACCTCAAACTTGGAATCCTCCTGCCACAGCCTCCTGTCTCCAGGATTACCGATGTGTGCCACTGTTACCAGCGCTTTATTTTTTATTGCCTATTGCATGGATAGGATTTCTAGAACGGGCTGGAGAGGAGGCTCAGCGGTTATGGTGCTTGCCTGGTATAGGAGAGGACACGGGTTTGAAACCCAGCACCACACACAATGAAGTGTTGGAGCAATGAAAGCTACATGAAATACTAAATAAAATTAATTTCTCTCCCTCTCTCTCTCTCTCACACTGTCCCTCTTTTTCTTTTCTTTCTTTCTTTCTTTCTTTTTCTTTTAATTACTGTTGAGCTGGGTGTGGTAGAACACACCTGTAATCCCAGTGACTTCTAAAGCTAAGGCAGGAGGATTGCAAGTTTGAGGCCAGTCTCAGGAACTTAATGAATTCCTGTCTCAAAATTACACAAAATAATAAAAATAAAAAAGATTGGGGAGGGGCCGGAGCGGTGGCTCAGCAGTTAGAGTGCTTGCCTGGCATGCACAAGGACCTGGATTCAAACCCCAAAACCACACACACAGCTAAGTATCGGAGAACAAAACCAGGTGAAAAAATAAACGAAGTTGAAAATTGAAAATTGTTTCTCTGTCTCTCTGTCTCACTCTCTCCCTCTCAAAAAAAAAAAAATAAGACTGGGGCTGGAGCGGTGGCTCAGTGGTTACGATGCTTGCCTGGCACGCGCAAGTACGAGAGTTCAAACCCCAGCACCACGTACACAACGAAGCTTGGAGCAACGAGGGCCACTTGAAAAGCTAAATGGAATGGATTCTCTCTCTCACTTTCTCCCTCTCTTAAAAAAAAGAAAAAAAGACACAAGTATGGGATGCAAGGCAATGTAAATACACAGGGAGGGGACAGCCATCTGCAGGCCAAGTCCTGGAAGGGATCCTTCCTTCCCAGCACTCAGAAGCAACCAACCCTGCCAGCACCTTGATCTTAGACTTTCAGCCTCCGGGACTGTGAGATGATAGATTTCTGTTGTTTAAGATTCACTTTTGGGCTGGAGTGGTGGCTTGGCGGTTATGGCACTTGCCCGGTGTGCGCAAGTACTCGAGTTCAAACCCAGCACCACGTACACAACAGAGTCTTCGATCAAGGAAGGCCGCATGAAAAACTAAATAAAAATTGATTCTGTCTTCTCTCTCTCTTTCTCTCTCTCCTGTCCCTCTCTCTTTAAAAAAAGAAATCACTTTTGTGGTACTTTGTTATGTCAGCCCTATAATCCAAGATTCTGCAATATAACCTTTATGTGACTTTTTGCTCCCATAAAATCTCCATCCCAGCCACAGCGACATGGTTTCTGGCACTCAGAATGTAATGAAAAACAAAAAACAAAAAACAAAAAAGCAAGGGAAAAAAACTGCAGTTAAAGGTCCTAAAATACAAAGTTTTTTTTTCTTTGAAAATAGTGTAACGCTAATGGAACGTAATAGGGGAAACAGTACTTATGAGTAAACGTGTCAATGGGCCAGTGCCGATGTGGGCATTGTCATTTTACAGCATTGCAGTAGTCAGCTTTACCTCACTGTGATAAAATACTTGAGATGCTCATGTTAATAAGAGGGAAGATTCGTTTTAGCTTGTGGTTTCAAAGGTTCCAGTCCATGGACATTTGGCCCTGGTGGTGACACAGTACTTTGTGGCAAGAGCAGAGGAACCTGCTCACCTCCTGGTGGCTGGAAAGCAAATAGGAAGGGGATGGGCTGCGTCCCAACCTTGAGCCCCACCTCCTGAAGTTTTCACTGCTTCCCAATAGTGCACAAGGTGTGACCTGTCCTTTAACACACGGGCCCTTGAGGGACATTGCAGCTCCAAACTGTAGTGACCGTAAATAACCATAAGTAAACACTTGGTTAGTGATAACTTTTTTATGTATTTATTTTTACAGTGCCAGGCTGGAACCCAGGGCCTCATCCAAGCCCTCTGTGCGATATTCTGATCAATGGTGAGTTTCCTGGCCCCTCCAGCTGCTCCCAGAGTGCTTTGGTTGTGACTTTATTGTTCCCACCATAAGGGTTCAGTTACCATCTGCTGCCTTCAGGCTGCAGGACCAAGGAGGGCATCGGAAAGCCCTTGAGGCCGGCCACCCGCGTCCCCCGCTGTCCCTGTGCACAGACGTGGGTCCCCTCCCCCTCGCTTCTGGAGTGTTACCTCACAGGCGGTGGGTTCCGCAGTCTCCCAGAGTTGAGGTCCCCGGAGTCTGAAGAATCCTCAGCAGCCGGCTTCTCCCCGATGGTGTGCAGATGGCGAGGGTGAGCGGAGCTGTGGTCCTCTTCTCTGTTCTCCTGCTGGACTGCGGGGCTGGTGAGGAGGCCCGTCCTTTCCCGCTGATGGAAGGTACAGTGGCAAGCGTGTTGCTGGGGCTGCTGGACGAGTGTGAGCCTCACCTCGAGCCTGAATCAGGCAGGGCTGGCTCCATCCGCAGGTGCGGAGGTGCGCAGGACCCCCCCAGCCTTCCCTTACCTGATCCCTGCTCAGGATGCAGAGCTGGGGCGAAGGGAGGAACTGCCAGTTTCCCTAGCTTTTTTTTAAGAGAGAGAGAGAGGGATAGTGAGGGAGAGAATCAATTTTATTTAGTTTTTCATGTGACTTTCCTTGCTCCAACACTTCGTTGTGTAGGTGGTGCTGGGGTTTGAACTCCCGTCCTTGTGCATGCCAGGCAAGCGCTGCAACACCTGAGCCACTGCTCTAGCCCAAGTTTCCCTAGCTTTGAAGCTTAAACATGGATCTGTGGGAGGACAGCACTCACGTACACCCCAGCTCTCCATTATGAAAGTTTTCAAGCACACACGATGGTGGAAAGTCTCGCACTCAGAACTGCCCATCGTCCTGACCCTGTCTCACCTATCTCCCCAGACGCGATTTCTGAAATAATGGCTTAATGGAGATGGAATTAACTAAGTATAAAATTCACTTTGATTTTTGGTGGTATTGGGGAATGATTCCAGGGCCCTCTGCCACTGAGCTATACCCCCAGCCCATTTTTTTTTTCTAAAGAGAGAGGGAGAGAGAGAAAGAGAGAATCACTTTTATTTAGTTTTTCACATGACTTTCATTGCTCCAAGACTTCATTGTGTATGTGGTGCTGGGGTTCGAACTTCTGTACTTGCTTATGCTGGGCAAGCGCTGTAACCACTGAGTCGCTACTCCAGCCCCCCCTGTTTTGTTTTTTAATTTGAGACAGGATCTCACTAGGTTGCTGTGGCTGGCCTCAAACTCGCAATCCTCCTGCCTCAGCCTCCCCAGTCACTGGGATGACAGGTGGGTGACCACACCCAGCTGAAATTTGCCATGTTATAAAGATCACTTGAACCCACAAGTTCTAGACTGGCCTGATCAACACGGTGAGAACCTGTCTCAAAAACAGCAACAACATGGGCTGGGGCTGGAGCTCAGCTGTTACAGTGCTTGCCTGGCATGCATGAGTACCTGGGTTCGAGCCCCAGCACCACATACACGGTGAAGTGTCTGAGCAACAAGGGCCACGTGAAAGACTAAAAGTTGATTCTCTCTCTCTCTCTCTCTCTTTCACTATTCCTCTTTCTTTAAAACAACAACAAAACAAACAAACAGAAACATCCAAACATCTTCACCCTTTTAAACGTGAGTAATTGCTGAGCATGGTGGTGCACACCTGTAATCCAAGCAACTCGGGAGGCTGAGGCAGGAGGATGGCAAGTTGAGGCCAGCCTCAGCAACTTAGTGAGACCCTATCTCAAAATAAAAAGGACTAGGGATGCAACTCAGTGGTAAAACACCCTGGGGAAAATCCTTGGTACCAGATACATAAATGAAATTCTTTAATTTTGCAGAGTTTCATAAACTCACACAGTTGTGAATCACTACTATTTTTTTCCCCAATGCTGGAGATGGAACCCCCGGCTTCACATGTGCTAGGCAAGCACTCTTATCACTGAGCTAGGTCCCCAGCAACTGTCTAATTTTGCACTGTTTTGATCACCTCACAAAGAAACCTCACATTCCATTCCCCTCCCCCCAACCCTTGGCAACCCCCAGTCTATTGTCTTATATTTCTGCAAATGGAGTCGTGCAATGTGCGGTGTTTGGTGGCTGACTTCTCTCACTTAGCATGTTTTCCAGCTTCATCCGTGTTGTAACATGTCACTACTTTATTCCTTTTCGTGGCCAAATAATATTCCATTGTATGGATATTATTTTGTTTAATCCTGCCAAGTAGGACAGGTGGTGCATCATGCAAACAGTTGAAAGGTGGCCATTCAGTGTCAGGAGCTTCATCATTTCAAATAAAAAATAAAAAGGACTGGGAATGAAGCTCAGTGGCAGAGTGCCCCTAGGGTCACTCCCAATACCACACACACACACACACACACACACACACACACAAAGGTGAATTTTATAGTATGTGAATTCTCTCTCCATAAATGACACAGTCAGGGTAACAGTAGGAAAAGGGTAACTATTCTTGTCAGGGCACTTAGAGACCCAAAGGGTTCTGTAATATATTCATGTGTTTATGGGTACCTGACACTTGTTTACATTTATTCTTAGTAATCCGCAAACATCTGAGCAAAAGAAAACTTTTTCTTTCATTTGCCAAAAACGTTGTCACACCTGGACGCAATATCCATGTACCATTAAAGTCCTGATGATCAGCCAGGCTTCGTGGCATACACCAGCTACTCAGGTGGCTGAGGCGGAAGGATCACTTGAGCCAGGAGTTTGGGTCCAGCCTGGGTAACATAGTGAGAACCCTGTCTTTTTTTTTTTAAAGAGAGAGGGACAGTGAGAGAGACAGAGAAAGAGAGAAACAGCTTTATTGAGTTTTTCACATGGCCTTAGTTGCTCCAACACTTAGTTGTGTACGTGGTGCTGGGGTTTGAACCCGGGTCCCTGTGCTTGTCAGGCAAGCACCGAAACCGCTGAGCCACCGCTCCAGCCCAGAACCCTGTCTCTTAAAAAAATAAATAAAAATTGAAAGGCTGGGTGCGGTGGTGCACGCTTGTAATCCCAATGGCTTGGGAGGCTGAGGCAGGAGGATCGCAAGTTCAAAGTCAGCCTCAGCAACTTCATAAGGCCCTAAGGCAACTTATGAGACCTTGTTGCAAAAAAAAAAAAAAAAAATCAGATTGGGGATGTGACTCAGTGGTTAAGCAGCCCTGGGTTCAATCCCTGGTATAAAAACAAACAACAAAAAAAGGCAAATAACCAATTTGCCTACAGAGTTGAAAGCTTTGCATTCACAAATTACTCAGTTGCTCAGTCCGTAGACTCGGATTTTCAGAGGAAACCCGTGCGAATGAGTTTTGTTGCTGGCTTAGGAACTTCCGATTCTTGGAGACTCTTCATGATTGCATTGTGACGCTCAGAAAGGCGGGCACTGCGACCCTCCAAACCCTTGGAAGCAGGATAGGTTTCTTCTTCCTAGTGGGTTTGCACACTCACAGGGGAAAAAAAAAACAAAACTG
The DNA here is from genome assembly GCA_004027875.1 of Aplodontia rufa. NCBI lineage: Eukaryota > Metazoa > Chordata > Mammalia > Rodentia > Aplodontiidae > Aplodontia > Aplodontia rufa. The sequence goes on from PVKS010003672.1 coordinate 88,673, forward strand.
TCCTTGACCTTGAGTCAAGAAAACGTGTCCCAGAACTGAGATATCCCAACCTTGATCCAGGAAGGCCTGGGGGCTGGGGGTGTGGCCCAGGGGTAGAGCCCTGCTTCACCTGCGTGAGGCCCTGGGTTCCATCCCTAGCAGCGTGCACCGCATGGGCGCAAGCCTGAAATCGTCCCTGAGGTGACCACATGAGTATGGCGAAGTGTTGACCTCAGGCCGTGATGTCCTGGGGAGCTGTTGGCCCAGCTCACTCCCACACACACATCTTTGTCTTTTCATTCATCCATGATAATGTCAGGAGCTCCTTGCTCCTGATGCAGAGTCACCAGGGGAAACTGGGCCCAGATGAATCTTTCGTCTTCTCAGTGTAGCCACCGAAAGCAGTCGCATCCTGCCAATTGGGATGTCAGGCTGACTGCCGTGGCGTATGATCTAGTAACCCTTGTTCTACTCGGCACCGGCCCTGAAGCACAGAGGATCCTGGCAGTTCAGTAAGACGTGGGGGCTGCCTTTAAGTGAAAGGGCAAATTTCCAGGGCTGGAGCAGTGGCCCATCAGTTATAGTGCTTGCCTGGCGTGCGCAAGGACGTGGGTTCAAACCCCAGCACCACGTACACAACCAAGTGTGGGAGCAACGAAAGCCACATGAAAAACTAAATAAAACTGATTCTCTCTCTCTTAAAAAAAAAAACACGGCAAAGTTCCTAATAAGGGAAGAACAGAGGCATATATGGAGATTGCTCAGTTCTGTAGAAAAAATGATTCTTCTTTTCTTTGGTGCTGGGGATTGAGCCCAGGGCTCTGCACATGCTAAGCACACATGCTACCAATGAGCTGCATCCCCAGCCCCAGAAAGAATCTTCTATCTGTGAAATTATAAATATGGAAATAGAAATTAGTGCTAGTTTTGCTATTAAACCTCAAACTGGAAAAATTATGATCACAGTGTATGGTAAGTACTAGTTAAATGGAAAAATAATTATTTATGTGTGTATAAGAGAAAACATATGGCCTGGAGTGGTGGCTTGGCGGTTACAGCACTTGCCTGGCATGCGCAAGTACACGGGTTCAAACCCCAGCACCCATGTACACAATGAAGGGTCAGAGCAACGAAAGCCACGTGAAAAACTAAATAAAAATTGTTTTTCTCTCTCTCTCACTGTCCCTCTCTCTTAAAAAAAAAAAAAAAAGAGAAAACCTATATAGGATTTAGTACCATTCCTGGTTTGAGGCAACACTGGGGGTGTTGGGACATATCCCACACACATAGGCAGGGAATGACTGTATATGCAGATCCAATGAAATGTTTTTTTCGGAGGATACCAGGCATGAAACCCAGGACTGCCTAGGTGTGGTATCTGTGATCCCAGCCTCTGGGGAGGCTTTGCCAGGAGGACTGCAAATTTGTGGCCAGCCTCAGCAACTTAGGGAGGAACCTGTTTCAAAATAAAAACAAAATGGGCTGGGGATGTAGCTCAGTGGTAAAGACCCCCGGGTTCAATCACCAACATAAACAGAGCCTTGTACGTGCTAAATACCTGCTCTACCGATGAATCATAGCCCCATCCTCCAGGGAAAGATTTAATCACAGCTAATTTTACTTTCCCCACAGGTTTGAATAATACATTTTCCTCAAGTTCAGAAAACCTAGACAAACATTTGGCTCATCTATTTGGTAAGTAACCTCCTCGTGTGTCACCTTTAGGCTGTCTTCAACGAGGGGCGTCTTGTCTGTGGTGTCTCCCAGGTCTCTTGGTCCTACTGCTTTGAGGGGAAGGCAGGTGCCTACAATCAGTTCCTCCAAGTGTCAAGCGTCCTGAGAAATTAAACAGAACAGGAAAACAAACACTTGGAAAGGACCCTTTCCTTGTGAGTGAGCCGGCTAGCGGGGACGGAGCCCCCATCTGCGTCACTCAAGCTCTGGAGTGTCAGATGCCAACTCCCACAGCTGCGTCACCTGCTTTGACCACTTCTGCCCATGTCCCATGTGCTAGGGAGGTCCTGAGGCTGAGCGGGGACTTCCCCTGGACCCTCAGCCTACACCAGTCCTGAGGATCACTTGCGGGAGTGGCATGGGGTGAGAGCTTTGGGGCAGTTTTGAAAGCCCTGGGCGGACTCCAAGCTGGGACTCATTAGTCTACTTACCTTTCGTTGAAGGTTTGAGAAAATATAAATGTGGGAAGTCCGCTTCAGCAGGGAGCTGAGGCTAACAGTTCTGACCACAGTCCATCCGCAGAAGGAAGCCGTTTAAATTGCGGTGAAATCGGGCCTCTGATGTCCCTGCTGTGGAGTGGGAGTGGAGACAGAGGAGCCTCCGGGTGCACAGAGCTCCCAGGACAGTGAGCGCCGCTGCCTCCCTCCAGCCGAGGGGCTGTTGGAGCAGACGTGTTCTGGTCACAGGGCAGCACCTGCTGATTCCTGCTTGCAAGGGCTCATCTCCCAACATGTGATGGACCCTCTGTCCCAGGGACTGGGTTTGCTCTTCTTTCACTTGGCTGTCAGACAGGCCTCAGTGGCCTGCAGTGAGTTGATCCTGGCTGGTGATGGTGACTGGGTGGGTGAGGACACTCAGCTGGCTCTTGCACACCCACTGGCTGTGCTCCTAGGATTGCTGTCAGGAACCGGAATCCTTGTCCTCTCCCTGTGGATGACCCTGGGTCCCTGCACGCAGCCCACCTGTGCAGGAGGGAGGGGGTGTCTGTGAAGGGGGAGTCAGCTTCAGGGTTTGGAGGACGCTGTCACCTACCATAAGCCTGTGACCTGGCAGGCACCATGCCAATGCTGGTCTTGGCACTGCTGGTCACCATGGTCTTGCCAGCTTCTCTCTGAGCAGTCTGTTCAGGGACTTGTAGGTCTGCACATCCAACAAAGAGAGGGTGGTGGGAGGACTCACCTTTTTCCTGGCGAGCTATGGTTCATTTTCTGGTGTGTCTATTGTAAAGTCCTATTCCACCAAGCAAGTGGATCCTCCTCCACTGAGTGCCCACAGCTCCTGCCAGTGGACTCAGACTATATGCAGTGAGTGGGATTTGTATCGGACACGGTGGCATAAGCCTGCAATCCCAGCAACTCCGGAGGCTGAGGCAGGAGGCTCGCAAGTTCAAGGCCAGCCTCAGCAACTTATCAAGACCCTGTCTTAAAACATAAAAAGGAGATGTAGCTCAGTGGTGAAGTGCTCTTGGGTTTAATTCTCAGTACCCTAAATGAATAAGCAAACCCAAAGTGAAAGGGATTTGGGATGATTGCTTTCTATGGCTTAGCAGAGAAAGCCTAGACGGGTTAGTAAACAGCTGTTTCCCAGGTAAAAGTGGAAGCCTGGAAGCTTTGAAAACAGGGAGAGCCTCATACACAGTCATGGCCACAGGTGATGTCCCTGTCAACAACACCTGCGTATTTGAAGGTGGCAGCCTCGGTGTGTAATAGGATGTACCACCTCGGCTTGTGTAAGTGCCTTCTGAGATGTTGATGTGATGAAGAGATGGCCTAACGATGAGTTTCTCAATGCACCCCCATCATTCAGCGACGTGTGAAAACATGTCAGTAAATGCAGTTGAAAAAGTTTCATGAGCTTTCCACACTGATAGACTCTGAGGACCTTGAGTGTCCCGGGGCCTCCAACGACAGCCTTTCTGCTTGGGTTTGTCAGGTCCTGTGCAGTCCTGATATGGAATCATCAGGGTCAGGTCCCCTCCTGCTCCGGGTCATCCTCGGATGGGGGCAGGTGTCATGTGTACCTCGGGGTGAGCTGTAGTCAGGGTGCAGCAGCGCTTGACTTCTCCAAGGCCTTTATGTGATTTGCAGCTAGACGAATCCTGTTTCCAGGTGTTCTTTGTGTTCCGTGCCAGGCCATCAAGGCTGCTGGGAGACCATGAGTGCCATATTGCTGTTGAAGGGAGTTGACAGGGAGTCCAACGTCTGTGGACAGGAGGGACCTGTCCCTCACGTGTGAGACAGCGGAAGAATGTTCAGAGGTGCAATGGTTGAGAGGTGCGTCCTCGTCACTGGTATGGATTAAACTGGGTGGTAACCGGCGTTTCTATTCTGTCTCTGGTGAGCAGAGCACTCTCTGCATTCTGTGGCCATGTCCCGAACTGCTCTGCTCCACATGTCCTTCCACCGTGATGTTCTGCCTCACCTGGGGCCCGGAGCTACGGAGTCAGCTGACCATGGACTGAACCTCTGAAACTGAGCCAAAAGAAACTTTTCCTCCTCCTACTTGTCCTTGTCAGGACTTCTGGTCACAGCAATGAAAAAGCCAACACATCAGCCCTCCGCCACAGGTTCATCTCCTCCTGCTCAGTCTGCTCAGCCAAGACCTTGTCTCCCGGATGCTGTGGGCCAGGCTGGTTTCCACCTCTCCTCTTTGCCCCCAGCCCAGCTCCGCTGCTGTACGTGGCTGCGTCAGTGTGCCTGCTCATGCGTGCGTCTTGTCTCTCATGTCTGGGTGTCACAAACCAGGTGCCAGGTGGTCTCTGCCTCTGAACACCCAGCTTCTGTGCTGAGCCAAGGCTCTGTCAAAGGCTTCCCCTCTATCCCAATCTACGTGGGCACTATGATCCTTAGGGGGTATAAGCTTGGTTCTTCTGTAGAGTGGCTGTGATGGCTTCCAGGAGCCCACATGTCGCAGAATTGCTGCACCAGGTAAGGATGCATTTGCTGCAAAACCTGGCTTATGGTGGCTTCTGTTGCAAGCAGGCCAGGTAGCTCAGGTTAGGGCCCTTCTCTGAGAACCTTCCCTGGTGCTCATGTCTCTTGGTCACAGAATGGCTTCTGCAGCTCTGGGTGTGACAGCTGCTTCTAAGGCAAGAGGAAACGGCTTTGGGGATATGCAGCCCTAAAATTTCATTGTCTGCTATCCAAAGAAGCAACACTTTCCTGGGTCTCAGGAGAGTCTTCTGAGGACTCGAGCGTCCCAGGGCCTTGCCCTGGCTGCCAGGTAGGGTAGAAAAGGAAGCCTCTCTGTCTGGGGTCCTGACCCTTGAAGCTGCAACAACAGGCACAAAGGACGCAGGAGTGGCTTGGGATGGAAAGGCACAGAGCCTGTGGCAGATATCTCTGCTTCCGTCAGATGATGGTGACGTCGTTGCTTCCTCTGTATTGTATGTCTTTTTTCTTCCTTATTAGTGTATCCCACTTGTGCAAGGTTCCAGTGAGCAGAAAATTAGCAGCGTTCACTTTCAGATCCGGGGTTAATTGTTACAGAATTGATGATGATGAGGTCTTTTGCCTTCAACATATTTTGACTCTGGCACTGTGAGAGATGCTCAGACATTGTCATATTCAAGTTTTCACAAAAGTCTTGGGAGATAAATAAGAGCATCCCAAACCTATGGGAGAGGAAACCGAAGTTCAAAGAGGGGAAGCCACCTTCCTGAGATCATGTTCTGGCAAGCAGCCCAAGTTGGGATTTGGACCTAGGTCTGTCGGTCACAACGTCAGTACTCTGAGTGTGAACATCTTCCTTGGAGAGCTAATAAGGCTTTTTGTTTGTTTGTTTGTTTTTAATAAAGAGAGGGACAGAGGGAGGGAGAGTAGAGAGAGAGAGAGGGAGAGAATCTTACAGATATAATCAATTTTGGGGCTGGAGCGGTGGCTTGGTGGTTGTGGCGCTTGCCTGGCATGTGCACGTACTCTGAGTTCGAACCCCAGCACCACGTATATAATGAAGTCTTGGAGCAATGAAGGCCACATGCAAAACTAAATAAAAAAAATTGATTCTCTCTGTCTCACTGTCCCTCTCTCTTAAAAAAAAAAGAATCAATTTTATTTAATTTTTCTTCTGGCCCCGGTGTCTCCAACACTTAGTTGCGTACATGGTGCTGGGGTTCGAACCCTGGTCATCCTGCATGCCAGGCAATTGCTGCAATCACTGACCTACTGCTCCAGCCCTGGTAATAAGGTCTTAAAGGAAGAAATGATGAGTGTCTTCAAGAAATGAGAAAAAGGTTTATTTATGCAAGGTGACAGCTTGGGGATGGAGTCAGGGGAGAGACAAAATGACAACAGAAAGAAGGAAGAAGATGATACTCAAGATCAAGAGATTTGGCATAATTTCTAAGTCATGAGTGTCACTAGAGGGCAGTGCCAACTGCTCAGATCTGCATAGCCACAGTTTTCCAGAAGAGCTGAAGTTCATTTAGGTAGCTGGACTTCTGCTCCCTGGGACAAGGCACTGGAGAGCAGTGTGTCCCGTGTCCACTGAGTCTGTGTCACTCGTTCATCTGCAGAGCGCTGTAGGCGGCTTTAGAGGTAGACCAGGTGTCTGCACTGCTGGGATTAACTCGCCTTTGCTCTCTCTCTCTCGAGATGAGATTCTACTGCAGGTGCTTTCCAAAGAGCCCCACGATGCACATTTTCACGAAGCAGGAGCAGCCATTGCCGGGAGCCACTTGAATGAAAGCAAGTATACGAGCTTGGCGCTCTAGCTGCCCGTATTTCCCTAGGTCTGTGCATTGTCTTAGGTGAGCGTGGTATCATTTAGCATCCTGGAAAGCAGCCCCTGGTGGGGCCCAACCGAATTGAGATGTGGGGGGCAGAGCTGTCTGGCAGCTGCTCCGCAGCTGACCATCAACTGTAGGAGTCTATGAGCTTCTGAGGTGTGGCTCTCCCTACATACTGGGGAGATCCGTGGTGTGTGGTGTCAGGCAGGTCCTGCACCTCGGGATGCTGCTCAGAGGACAGGAAGCCCATTTGCCCGTGGGATTCACAGTTCGTAGTAACAGCAGCTGTGAGTAGCATAATAATTTTGTTCTTCTTCTTCTTTTTTTTTTTTTGTTAAGAGAGAGGGACAGGGGCTGGAGCTATGGCTCAGTGGTTACGGCGCTTGCTTAGCATGTGCGAGTACGTGAGTTCAAACCCCAGCACCACATACACAATGAAGTGTTGGAGCAATGAAAGTCACATGAAAAACTAAATAAAATTGATTCTCTCTCTCTCTCTCTCTCTCTCACTGTCCTTCTTTCTTTTAAAAAAGAAGGACAGTGAGAGAGAAAAAGAGAAGCACTTTTTATTTAGTTTTTTTTTAAAGAGAGAGAGAGAGAGAATCTATTTTTAGAGCCTTCATTGCTTTGACACTTGGTTTTGTATGTGGGTCCTGAGGTTTGAACCCGCGTACTTGCACATGCCAGGCAAGCACTGTAAGTACAGTAACCACTGAGCCACTGCTCTAGCCCCAGAAACTTTGTTCACATTGGTGCTGAAGTTCACTGGCCATGAGTGCTCTCATCACTGGCCTGGGGAGCAAAGGCTTCCACATCTCTCACCAGCACCCCCACTACCTCAACTTTTGTCAAAACCTTTGCCCAGAACAGCAAAGCTGATTTTTTTCTTAAGCACCAACCCTCAAATGCCAAAGCTAGAGGAATCAGCTGGCTCACTGTGGAAAAAAACAAACAACAACAACAACAACAAACAAATCATGTACATTGGCCCCAAATCACACAAATAACAGAGAAAACATTTGCATTAAGAAGGAAGTGGAACATGGGTAATTGCCTACTAGTTGAAGCAGGCACAAGAGCCATATTGAAATTATGAGACTACCGTAAAGCAATTTTGAAACTAATGATTCTTCTGATGCATGTCTTCAGCCACTTCATGAGTGTAAAAATGAGGAGTTTTCACTCTATCTGCTCCATAGTGTGGCCTCGATCCATGCTTATTGTACCCCTGGGCTGACAGATATGATGAACGCATTATTACAAAGGTGCTGGAAGGATTCAGTGCACCTTTTCCTAGTGATGCCCCTGTGTCTCCCTGACACAGCGCTGTGCAGCACTCATTTATCACATCAAAGTAGTGGCACCTGATGCCACTGTGCATGCGCCATCCAGAACTTCCTGCCAGTTTTCCTGTAGATCGAAGGCTCCATGTGCACGAGTTGCTGAGTCTCCATTCACACTGTCAGGAAGAATGAGAAACGGAGCTTTGTCCCTGGCTTCATGGTGGCACTTCAGAGCATGCTTTGAGAATGCTCGGTGACGCTCAGAACAGGTGTCACAGGCCAGCTGCATGATGGGTCACTCAGGAGAGTATGACTTTGTACACACAGACTCAATGAAAGATGTAACCATAGCTGAGGTTTATTTTCCCACAGGTGATCTCCAGCTGAACAGCTTTAACAATTCTGAATTTTCATCAAGTTCAAAGATGAGAGATGAACATTTGGCTAAAATATTTGGTAAGTTACCAGGTTGTGTGAAACCTTGGGGTTGGATTTGAAGAGTGACATGCTTGTCCTTGGTTGTCCCAGGTAACCTGTCCCTGCTGCTTTGAGGGGAAGGCACACTCTTTGCCTGTGGCTGTAATTAGTTGCTCTATGTGTCAGTGCCTCTAGAAGTTAAACAGAATATGAAAGATTGAAAAGAGCCCTGCTCCTCGAAGAGGGTTCCAGGTGGCAGCATCAGGGCCACTGTTTGGGGCCATGCACATTCTCAGGGGGATTTTACAAAAGAGACATTCTTCCCTGCCCTCAGCAATAAGATTCTGTGGTTTGTGGAGAGAACTTTGCATCAGTAGCCTTTCTTAAAGTTTTTTTATTAAGGAGTTGAGTTATTGTACAATCATAAATGCATATAAAGTAATATGATATACATTTGTTCTTAAACCAGAATTACCCCATCAACCCACACCCCTGTCTCTTGATTCTTCTATATTTTGCCCCTACAAGTTATATAAATGTTTAGATTGTGAATTTTCCAGAATTAAATGATTGCATAAATATTATTTAGATTCTCAGGGGTAAAGAGTATGCTACATTGTTGATTGTCTCCCTAGATCCCTCCCTGTCCTCCCTCCCTCTCCCCTGCCTTCCACCTATCCCCTGTCCCCTCCCTGTTCATTTCTATGGTTCCTCTAGATTGTGTGTTTCTATGCCTTTGCTGGGTCTAATACATGTGACAACCTTTCATCCAAGCCTGGGTGTTGCTGTAGCCTCCACAAACGAGGGAAAACATTTCACCTTTGAATCTATGGATTTGGCTAACTTTGCTCAGCATGGCTTCTTCCATCATTATCCATTTACCTTCAAAGGCTGCAATATCATTGCTTCTAATTGCCGAGTATAACTCCATTGTGTTTATATATATATGTATCAGAGATTTTGAGATCATTCATCCAGTGAGGGGCATCTGGGTTGGTTCCATAATTTAGCTATTGTAAATTGAGCTGATATGAACATAGATTTTGCTGTATTACTGTAATGTGCTGTTTAACTCCTCTGGAAAAATACCCAGAAGAGGGATAGCTGGATCATGTCGTAGATCCATCCTTAATATTTTGAGGAGTCCCCATGCTGCTTTCCAGAGAGGCAGTCTGCAGTTCCACCAACAGTGTGCTAGTGTTCCTGTCTCCCCACAACCCCTCCAGCATCTGTTATTTATATTCTTCATCTTTGCCAATCTGACTGGAGTGAGGTGAAATCTAAATGTAGTTTTAATTTGCATTTCTCTGACTACTAGTGATTTAGAACACTTTCTCATGTTCATTGGCTTGATGAATTTCTTCTATTGAGACGTTTCTATTTAACTCTCTGACCTTTTTATTGATTGGATTGTGTTTTTGGTATTAAGTTTTTTGAATTCTTTATGAATTTTTGCATCAGTAGTTTTTAAGGCCCTTCAGGGATTCTCAACTGTGCCTCCTTGATCTGCCCCAAGACTCATTTACTATCTGTAAAAACAGTGCAAAAGAAAAAAAGAAAGAAAGGGTTCGGATGGCAGATGGTGAGGCGGGATGCTCCAGGACATTGTCACTTTTAGAGAACAATACTTGAGCTTCAAGAAATTAAAGAAACCAATACTTTATCCTTTTGGAAGATAGACACTCGAGGAGAAATTTCTTAGGCCATTGGTTGACTTAAGAGATAACAAAACAGGAAAAGCACCCATATATGAGAAGGAATAATACTTTCCAACAATTGTTGGAAAAAAATCACAAATGGATGATTCCATCCCTTAAGAAACAAAAGTCAGCAATCTTTTAGAAGTGGGAGGGCTATGTTTCAGAAGTCACCAAAATGAAAAACTCAGAATGTCCACCTTAAGCATAAAATGGCAAAACATATAAAGAATCAGGAAGTATGGCTCATTCACAGGAGAAAGGAATTTGACAGAACCCTTCCCTAAGGAAGCTGGAGCATTAGAATTATCAATAAAGATATTACATCAGTTGTCTTGAGTGTGTTCAATGAATGAAAGGAACCTTGACAATGAAGTTAATGAGGAACACAACATATGAACAAAATGACAATATCAACCTAGGCATAGAAATTATAATAAGGAGCCCTAGAGAAATTGTGGAGCTGAAAAACCAATGAATGCCTGAAATCTACCACAGATCTGAGCAGGCAGAAGAAATGATCAGCGAACTTGAAGATAAGAGACTAAAATTATCTGAGATGAGTAGCAGAAAGAAGAAAAGTGGAAACAGAAGGAGCCGGCACAAGAGATGTATGGGACCCCATCTAGCATACCAGGACACACAGTGTAGGAATCTCAGAAGATGAGAAAGAGAGAGGAGGAGAGAAGCAGTTTGAGGAAATAGTGGTCCAACTGGCCAAATATGATGAAAGACTCGAATAGACATATCCAAGAAGCTCCGCAACCTCCAAGCAGGTGAACTGAAAGCTATCCACACTGTAAGTCATTGTAGTCAACTTGTCAAAACCAAAAAGACATAGGAAAGCTGGGGAAAGGTTGCGAGGAGGGAGAGAGAGAGAAAGAGAGAGAGAGAGAGGGAGAGAGAGGGAGAATTGACTCACCACATAAAGGGATCCTAAATAAAATCCACAGCTCATTTCTCCTAAAAACCCATGACTGCCAAAAGGCATTAGGAGGCACACTGAAAGAAAGTCATTGTCCAGCAAGACTTCTAAGTCTGTAACACTGCGCTTTAAGAATAAAGGACTCTTATATACAAAAATTAAAACATAAAGTGTTTCAGAGATCTAAATTTATGAGTTAAAACTATTAGAAGTACAGATGGAAATCTTCATGACCTTGGATTAGACAGTAATGTTTTAAATTTCACACCAAAAGTACAGGCAACAGGAGAAAACAGATACATTGGTTGTAATCAAAGTTAAAACCTATGTGCATCAAAGGCTTTTCTCCCACAGAATGAGAAAAACAATTTCAAATCATGTATCTGAATGAGATTAATATCCAGACTGTCGAGTGAACTCCTATAACTCAACTGCAGCAACGATAGCAAAGCAACCACTCAAAAAAGAACTTGAAGCTGGGCTTAGTGGCACACACCTGTAATCCCAGAGACTTGGTGGCGGAGATGGGAGGATCGCAAGTTTGAGACCAGCCTCAGCAACGTAGCCAGACCCTGTCTCAAATTTTAAAAAATCTATCTATACACACGTGCACACACACACACACACATATGGGTTGGGGAAGTGGCTTAGTGCTCCCTGGGTACCAAAAAAAAAAAAAAAACCCACACAAAGCAAACAAACAAACTTGCATAGTCACTATCCAAAGAAGATGCACAGAGAGCCAAGAAGCACATGCGAATATGCTCCACAGCATTAGTTGCTGGGGAAATATAAAACACCGCTGCTGCACACCAGTTATAATGGCCATTTTAAATAAAGAGAAGCAAGTGTTGAGGATGCAGGAAACCGGAGCCCTGAAGCGTGGCTGGTGGGAATGGAGAATGGTGCCCTTGCTGCGGAAAGCAGTTCGACAGCTCTCAGAACAGAAGATCCCCATGATCCTGCAGCCCAGCTTGTTGCTGGGTTCCCACTAGGTTGGAAAACAGGAGCTCAAACGCTTGTAAACCCAAGCTCGTAGCGGTGTTATTTGCACGACATCCTGTGTTTAATTCCGCAGCAAGGCCAAAATAGAGAAATAAAATTCCCCCAGAACTCAAAAACCCCATTAGTAGGGGAAGAGCTCGGCCATCTCGGAAGGAGGCCGGCAGGTGCAGTGGAATGGCTGCTCCAGGGCTGTGCTGTGGTAGGGAGTGGAGGCCCAGGTGCCTCCCGGGACAGCGAGCGAGGCTGCCTCCCTGGGCGAGAATCCCTGGACCAGGCACGTTTGCTCTTCTTTCACTTGTGCTGTCAGACAGGGCCTCAGTGGCCTGCCCTGAGTTGATCCTGGCTGGTGATGGTGAGTGGGTGGGTGAGGACACTCAGCTGGCTCTTGCACCCCCACTGGCTGTGCTCCCAGGATTGCTGACAGGAACCAGAATCCTTGTCCTCTCCCTGTGGATGACCCCAGGTCCCTGCATGCAGCTCACCTGTGCAGGAGGGAGGGGGTGCCTGTGAAGGGGGAGTCGGCTTCAGGGTTTGGAGGACGCTGTCACCCGCCACAGGCCTGGGACCTGGCCAGTGGCATGCCAGTGCTGGCTTTGAACTGCTGTGCACCATGGTCTTGCCAGCTTCTCTCTGAGCAGTCTTTTCAGAGACTTGGAATTCAGCACATCCACAGAGAGGGTGATAGAGAGGACCTGCCTGTTTCCTGGTGAGCGTGTGATTCGTTTTCTGGTGCCTATTGTCAACTCCTA
>PVKS010003673.1:0-101076 GCA_004027875.1 Aplodontia rufa
TTTAAAGAGAGAGGGACAGTGAGGGAGACAGAGAAAGAGAGAAACAAGTTTATTTAGTTTTTCACATGGCCTTAGTTGCTCCAACACTCAGTTGGGTACATGGTGCTGGGGTTTGCACCCGGGTCCTCGCGCTTGCCAGGCAAGCGCCGAAACCGCTGAGCCACTGCTCCAGCCCCAGTTTCTTATTTTTAAAGAGAGAAGGACAGAGAGAGAGAGAGAGAGATAGAGAGAATCAATTTTTATTGAGTTTTTCACATGGCTTTTGTTGCTCTAACACTTAGTTATGTACGTGAGTGAGGGGTTTGAACTTGTGTACTTGCGCATGCCAGGAAAGTGCTGTAACCGCTGAGCCACTGCTCCAGCCCCTGCTTTTGCAGTTCTAAGGACTGAACCCAGGATATATTAGGTAAGTGCTCTACCACTGAGCTATGCCTCTAGTCCCAAGCTGGGGATTAAACCCAGAGGGCCTTGAGTATGCAAGGGAACAAACTACTACTTCTTTTTTTTTAAAGAGAGAGGGACAGTGAGAGAGAAAGAGAGAAGCAATTTTATTTAGTTTTTCATGTAGCCTTCGCTGCTCAGACAGTTTGTTGTGTACGTGGTGCTGGGGTTTGAACCTGCGTACTTGCGCATGCAAGGCATGCCCTGCAACAGCTAAGCCACTGTTCCAGCCCCTGGAACAAACTTCTTTATATGACAAATCAAAGGGTGACAGAGATGAACTTGAGCTAACTTGTCCAAGACAACTGCTAGCTATCTGCTAACACTGTGCTCACTCCCTTCAGAATCCAAAGTTCTCACTAATGAAGTATGACCAAGAACAGAACTCATCATTTCAGCTTTTGTTTTTTTTTAACTCTTTTTTTAATCATATTTAAGCATATTTTTATATGGTGTTGGGAATCAAATCCAGAGCCTCATATATGCCAGGCAAGCATGCTAACACTGAGCTGCAGGGGCTGGAGCGGTGGCTCAGTGGTTTCGGTGCTTGCCTGGCAAGCACAAGGACCCGGGTTCAAACCCCAGCACCACGTACACAACTAAGTGTTGGAACAACGAAGGCCATGTGAAAAACTAAATAAAGTTGTTTCTCTCTTTGTCTGTCACTCTCACTGTCCCTCTCTCTTTAAAAAAAAAAAAACAAAACAAAAAAAAAACACTGAGCTGCAGCTACAACCCCCACCTCAGCTTTTTAGAGTTAAGTGATTAAATAGGTAAATGGTACTTGAATTTCACCTTGATTGGAGATTGGGGGTAAGGACTTTAAAAAAAAAAAAAAAAAAAAAAAAAAGCAAGCAAGGCTTCTTCATTCCCTTTTCTGCTTGAAAGGGGAACACTCCATAGCTCCAGGAAATGAATGGAAGGAAAATGGGAGGAAGCAGGGTTTCTGGATCACCAGGTGACATTCTCATAACTTCTGTTAAGTCACCAATATTTTTGGGTATGGCAGCTAGTCTTGCCCTAAATGATAATAAACTGAATGGCAATCTTTTATCCTGTATGTTGGTAAAAGGCTTTAGCTCAAAGTCAGTTTTAAGACAAATTGACTGCTCCCCCCCACCCTTTGGTACTAGGAGATTGAACCCTGGGGCCCTCAATCACTGAGTTATAACCCCAAGCCCAGAGAAAATTTTCCAACCTTAGCAATGGGAAAGCAAAAGTCCTTACATATTACTTTCCCTCTGAAAAGTCACAATCTTTTAGGACAACTTCAGTGATTTTTTATATTTATCTGATTTTACAGTGTTAGAAGATACAACCAATGCCTTCTACTTCCCAGCTGATAAAATAGATGTTTTTGGTCATTCACAGAGGATTTGTTTTAAGTAATGCTATCTTCAAAAGATAAGAACTTTTTTTTTAAAAAAAGAACTATTTTTTCCCTCTTACATGTGAGAATGGAGTTTTCCCTTGATAGGCAATATATTCCAAATTTAAACATCCTTTAGGCCAAAAGAACTAAAGAACACTTGGCAGAACGGATACCCTTTACCCAAAGTATTTGCCCCTTTGCATTCAGAATTTTAACATGTACACATTTAAAAATCTGATAAAATACTCTACAAACATTCTTGACCTTACTCCAACGTTTTCTTGCAGGAGCCTTGGAAGGATTATATAAAATGTGTGGAACATTACAGTTATTTTCACTTTTCTCCTAAGACAGTGAACAACTGAACAATTGTTCTGAACAATTTCATCTGTAGCAACAAAGAGGAAAGGAAAGAAAGGGCCATTTATAGATAAGAAAATTGAAGGTAAAAGACTAATTTGTCCAAGGTCATAGAGAAGTAAGAGAGTTAGGATTTGAATCCAGGACTATAGCTCCAAAGCCCATTCTGTTTTTCCACTTACCACACTGCTTTTCCTCTTATCACAAACTCCACATGATTATAAGACGTTATCTTTTTTAAAAATTTTATTTCATGTATAACAGATATATGCTCAATAGATGACACTGATTAACTCATGTCATATTTTGTTCATTACTAAAATTCTCCATTACATCTTCTTCTCTATCATTATAATAACTGCCCACTTCCTGTGGTTTTGTACACTCAAAGCTGATCTGGCCAGTGTTAAGAACTTTGAGAATCTGTTAAGTGATTGGCAGGCTGACTTTTTAGTTTTGTTTTTTGTGGTGCAGGGGAATTGAACCCAGGGTCTTGCAAGGGCCAGGCAAGTGATCTACCACTCAGCTCCACTAGTCAGTCCTACCTTTCTAGTTTAAACTTAAATTACAAATGAAACCTTCCTATGTATAGAGCACTCTTTGAACCTGGTCTCTTTTGATTTCATTTTTTTTTTCTACTTGCACTGAATTGATTTAGAACTTATATTCTTGCATTCAACAGAAATGGGAAATTTTTTAAAAGAAGAAAAATAGAGCTGGGATAAGCTTAGTAGGAGTGCTTGCCTAGCATGTGAAAAGCCCTGGGATGGACACCCAGTACCACATTAGTAAAAGAAAAAGAGAAAAGGTGCCAGGCATGGCAGCAGATGCCTGTAAAACTAGATATTTAAGGAGCTGAGGAAGGAGGATTCTCAGATTCAAGGTCAGCCACAGCAATTGAGCAAGCCCCCATCTCAAAATAAAAAATAAAAAGGGCTAGGGATGTAGCTCAGTGACAGAGCACTCCTGGTTCAAAGATAAAATGACAAAGAATTTATATCCTGTTAATTTTTCTCACATATCGTATCACTTCACTGCTTACTTTGCTTATAATTTTAAATATATCTCGCATTTATTATTTTTATAGGACCACTAACATATTTTAAGAGTCTGTTCTACTTTATAAGTATATAGTTCCAAAAATTTAGGTCAGCCCCCACTTTCACTGATTGCCCTGATAAAGAGCTGTCTTCAATGGGAGAATTTACAGTAATGTAAATACCACACATTGAATCTAACAACACTTTCTGACTTCAGTAAAATTATTAAAGCTAAATGAAGCGGGGTGGAGGGGACTGGAAGGGTGGCTCGGCGGTTAAGGCGCCTGCCTGGCATGCCCGAGGACGAGGGTTCAAACCCTAGCACCATGTATGCAACTGAGTATCAGAGCAACAAAAGCCACATTAAAAACTGAACAAAAAATTTTATTCTCTCTCACTGTCCCACTCTCTTAAAAAAAAAAAAATGAATGAAAATAGACGCTTGGTTCTTTTCATTCATTGTTTTTAGATTCCAGTCCACACTTCTTGTTTCTCCACACTCTATTTTAATGCAGATAAGAGGGTTAGTACTGACACAGCTCTTAGGGCCATCACTTGATTTTTTTTTTTTTAAAGAAAGAGGGACAGTGAGAGAGAGAGAAAGAGAGAGACAGAGAGGGAGTTTTATTTAGTTTTTCATGTGGTTTTTGTTGCTCACGTGGTGCTGGGGTTCGAACTCCCATACTCATGCCTGCCGGGCAAGCGCTGTAACCGCTGAGCCACTGTTCTTGCCCTCACTTGAGTAAGTTTCAAATTTATCTAATATTACCAAAGAAAGTCAAAGGAGTCACTGGCTTCAGTTTTATCAGAGTACTGTTCCTCTCAAACTGAAGAACCTAACACCTCTTTGCAGTTCATAGATTAGGTAGGCTAAATATGTGATTAACAAGATTAAGAGACATTTTAAAGTAGATGAATTAAGAATTTCATTATCATATGAACCACTGACTTAAGAAGAATGAAAACTTGGGCAGAGCTTTTTTCCGATCCTCCCAATCATGTCCTCTACCTATGCCCATAGCTTTAATTTATCCCTTTCAACAGAACTTACTACTTTATAACTTGCATTATGGTTTTTTAATAAAGTATCATTTTCTTTGAGACAGTTTTATCCAATAGAGGTAGAATGTGAGTGACATACATAATTTTGTTTGCTAGTAGTCATATCTTTTTAAAAAGTAAATTTAGGAGCTGGGAGCGGTGGCTCGGATATGGTACTTGCCTGGCATGCACGAGGAAGCACATACACAACAAAGTGTCAGAGCAACGAAAGCCAAATGAAAAACTAAATGAAATTGATTCTCTCTTTTCTTTCTCACTGTCCCTTTCTCATAAAAAAAATAAAAGAAAGTAAATTTATTTTAATAATGTATTTTAGCTGGTCATGGTGGCACATGCTTGTAATCCCAGCCACTCTGGAGGCTGAAGCAGGAGGATGGAAACTCGGGGGCCTGTATCAGCAACTTAGCAAGACCTTATCTCAAAGTAAAAAATAAAAAGAACTGGGAATGTAAATTAGTGGTAAAGCACTTTTGGGTTTAATTCCCAGTACCACAAAAAAAGTATTTTAATATATTCAAATTATCATTTAAACATGTAATCAATATAAACTTGATATAAATTATTTTCATTCTTTTGCAACAACTGTTCCAAATCAAGTGTGTGTCTTGTATTTATAGTACATCTCGATTCAAACTAGCCATGTTTCAGCTGTTCAATAGCAACAAATAGCCGGAGACTACCATACCAGACAGGGCAGTCCCAGATTATAAATGCCTTAGGGATAGAGGAAAGGAGAAGGAGCGTTATACAGTTGGACAGATTTGCTTGGGGCAAGTTACTTGTTTCCTCATTTAACAAAAATAATAAACCTGGCATGCTGGTGCACACCCTTAATCCCAGAAACAAGGATCACAAACTGGAAATGAGCCTCAACAATTTGGCAAGACCCCATCTCAAAACAAAAAATAAGGGCTGGTGAGGTGGCTAAAGGGTAGAGTGCTTATTTGGCATGTGGGAGGACCTGGGTTCAATCCTCAGCACAACATATGTAACTAAGTGGAAAACTGACTCTTTCTCCTTTGTAAAAATAAAAATAAGAAAGAAAAAAAAAAGGACTGGGTATAAGCTCAGTGGCAAAATGCCCCTCGGTTCAATCCCCAATATCAAAGCAAAGTAAAAACAATAATAAGGGATAGGTATGTAGCTCAGTGGTAGAGAGCTTGTCTCTGTGTGCAAGGCCCTGGGTTCAATCCCTAGTACTGCAAGATGATGATGACATGCATGTAATTCTAGCTACTCTGGAGGCAGAGGCAGGGAGATCACAAATTTAAAGCTAGACTGGGTTACTTAGCAAGACCCTGTCTCAAAATAAAATCTAAAAAAAGAGCTGAGTATGTATTTCAGTGGTAGAGTGTTTCATGAGGGAATCCCTGGGTTCAATCCCTAGTGGTGGTGGTGGTGGTGCTGTTGCTGCTGTTGCTGCTGCTGCTGCTACTGCTGCTGCTGCTACTACTACTACTACTACTACTACTAAATAATCTCTTACAAGATCAAATGAGATGATACCTCGAAAGCATCTAGTCCCTTAGGACACAACACATAGAAAACCTCAATAAAGGCTACTTATCATTATCTGTATCCTCCAACATTGAGCAGTGTCTTGCCCATAGGATTCAATGTTTGCTGAATGAAGAAAAATTAATTTGAAAAAGAGCCTACAGGTCATTTTAATTGCTTCTTTTAAAAATACATAAACAGCAGATTTTAAAATTATTGCTGACTAAATTTGTTTTGAATCCATTAGGAGAAATGTACAAGACAGAAATGTGGAATTTCCTCTTTAAGACTGTTCAAATATTTTATTTCGTTCTACAGAACAATGAATTATTAAGTAACTATATGCTATAAAGCACTCTCATCAAGAAACTTCCTAAAAAGTAGCCATAAATGACAATGCTACTTTACAGGTCATTCTTAATTACCTGCAGGAATATTTTTATCTTGCGTTAAGATAAAAACCAATCCCGTTTCCATAACCTGCACTCTGAAAAATTCTCAAACTCTTCATTTCAGTCAGAACAGCCCCTTTAATTCTTCAAAGCACCTCCAGTTTTCACCATATGACTTTCTTGCACGTTTTCCCACAGATCACAAAACTTCATGAAGCACCAGAGCTGGAAGGATCTTAAAAGATAATGCAGTTTCAGTGCTTTCAAAGTGTGGGCCATTGGCGGTATGCAAGATGATTTCAGGTAGTATACCTCTAGTAGGTGTGTGTGGGATTGAACCCAGGGGTGCTGTTAACTGAACCACATCCCCAGCCCTTTTCAATTTTTATTTTGAGACAGGGTCTCACTAAGTTGCTGAGGCTGGCTTTAAACTTACAATCCTCCTTCCTCAGCCTCCCAAGCCACTGGGATTACGGATGTGTATCACCACACCTGGTGGTAATGCATATTTTAGTGGCCATATATTTAGTTTAATATATTTTAGAAAAGAAAAATTCTTGCATGAAACTCTTGAATTCATGTGTATTGTCACGTAGAGCAGAACTAAAGTACACAGTCCTTAAAGGAAAAACACAGGGGCTGGAACAGTAGCTCAGAGGTTAAGGTGCTTGCCTGGCATGCACAAGGACCTGAGTTCAAACCCCAGCACCACATACACAACTAAGTGTTGGAACAACGAAGCCAGATGAAAAACTAAAGTTTAAAAAAAAGAAAAAAAGGGAAAAAACAATGTTTTTTAAGCCAGCAGTAGCAGATCTGGGTTCCACACAAATCTAAACCAATTTTTTGCTCATTTCTCAGCCCTAAAAATATTGTTTGGATGACATCAAAAGATTAACACTCTTATATAATGGTTTCTTAATCACAATCCCATTTATCAAACCAACTGTAAACAATAGTTGTGTCTTAAACTACTGGTGTTCTTCGACAATGATAGGTGTATAACAGGAGATCGATAATGACTTGATTATGTGGTTAGACAGCTTCCAGCCACGGAAGAGTTAGCAGAGAAGGAAAATCCACAATGGCTCAAACAAAATGATCATATCCTAATTTAAACAATGTTTAAATTAATTGCTGTTTGTGTTATTCACATCTCTATTTCCCTGTACAAAGGAATATGTAATCAGGAGAAAGTACATATACAAATCTATTTGCATAACTTTACATGGTGGCTCACAAGTTTATACTGAGATTGATATATCCAGAGAAAATATCAGAAATTTAAAAGAAATATTTCATGATGTGGTTATACACACAAAAAATAATACTTCTGTCCAAGTTTTAAGTCTTTACCACAGACATACAATGAAGTATTTATAGCAGAATGACACAATATCTGGGATTTAAAATATAAGTCCCCCAATCCCATGCCCCCAAGAAGGTTAGTGGAAGCTGCATGAAATACACCCATATGCATAATGCTCATGAACACACCAAAAATAAATAAATAAATAAAGTTCTGCTCTCCCCCACTGCTATTGCTATTTCCTTTACTAGGTAAGGGTGGGCTTTGTCAGGTGCAGTGGTGCACACCTGTAATCCCAAGGACTTGGGAGGCTAAGGCAGGAGGATCGCAAGTTCAAAGCCAGTCTCAGCAACTTGAGGCCCTAAGCTACTTAGTTAGCAACTAAGTTAACCCTGCCTCAAAATAAAAAATTTTAAAAAAGGGCTGGGAATGTGGCTCAGTGGTTGAATGGCCCCTAGGTTCAATACCCAGTACAAAAAATAAAAGAGTGGGCTAATTGAGTACCCTAGGCCTTTTGAAAAGTATGACTCAACTGAGTATGTTAAAAAAAGAATGCCCCACATAACACATGCCTTCAAAATAATGGCCTAAATGTCAGAGAAAAATAGGTGAACTGATCTATAGTCAATTTGCATTTTTACTACAGTTTATGCACAGATTTTTTAATTTGTTGACATTGTGCTAGACAAAGATTCAGGTGAAATTACTTAAAAGGTACCCACAAATACTTTCAAATAAATTCTGTAACCGAATTACTAAACAACTTCGAGCCACATTTAAGAACCTTAAAACATTTGAATTTAAGAGACTAGGGGAGTATTTCAGTGGTAGAGCGTGTGTAGCAAGCACAAGGCCCCAGCACCCAAAAACTAAAGAAAAAAAATATTTTGAACTTAAGACTTAACCTAATGCTATATATCCACATACTGTTTCTAAATGAAACTGCATTTTAAATATTCACATGTTCAGGGGTCAGCAATTAGCGTGCTTGCCTGGCATGTGCAAGGACCTGGGTTCAAACCCCAACACCACATACACAACTAAGTGTCAGAGAAACAAAGGCCAGATGGAAAAATAAAGAAAATTCATT
This sequence comes from Aplodontia rufa, assembly GCA_004027875.1. Lineage (NCBI taxonomy): Eukaryota > Metazoa > Chordata > Mammalia > Rodentia > Aplodontiidae > Aplodontia > Aplodontia rufa. Next base: position 8,564 of record PVKS010003673.1, read on the forward strand.
CTCTTTACTCTCTCTCTCACTCTCCTGCTCCCTCTTTAAAAAAAAACAAACAAAAAAATTCACATGTTCTGCCCCCACCCCTGCTTTTTGAATGGGGTAGGGGATTGAACCCAGGGGTGCTTAACTGCTAAGCCACATACGCAGGCCTTTTTTTTTTTTTTTTGGAGACAGGGTCTTGTTAAGTTGCTGAAGGCCTCGCTAAATTGCTGAGGCTGGCTGTGAATTTGTGATCCTTCCGCCTCAGCTTCCAGAATTGCTGGGATTCCAGGCATATGCCACTGTGCTAGCTCTTTTATAATTCTAACACCAAGTACACAGACGACAAGATTCCTTGAATTTGTATACAAAGGAATTAAAATTAAAAAGTACATGTCTACTTCCTTATCAAATAGTCCTTTTTACTGAATAGCAAATAAAAACAAATTCCAAAAAAAAGCCAAAAACATATTCCATACATGTCTCTACAGATGTGCCTCGTTTACTTTCTAATTATGCTTTTTCAAACACATAAACCAGATTTACTAAATTGAAAGAAATTTTCTTTTGCTTTCTTTCATAATTCTACCTCCTGAAGAAAATTCACAGGTAGTCATGGTACTTTTCTTTCAATATTTCTGTGTATCAAATTTGAGGAAAATTCATTAAATTGAAAATTTGGCTCCCTCACCCCCACAAAAATAGCCCATCTCCAATTTACATGGTATCTTCCTTCCTTTGGAGGATAAAACCACATCCATTAGTTTATTCAACCTCAATCAGTCGACAATGTTTCCTGAGTCCTAACACTGAATTAGGCAGTCTGGAAAATTACAAAGAAAATATAGAACCTAGTACTTTACCCTCAGAGTTTATACATATTATACTCACAACGGATGAAAAATATAGATATTAAAATACTATCCTTGGCTGGGGGTGTTGGTGCATATCTATAATCCCAGAGGCTCAGGAGGCTGAGGCAGGAGGATCTTAAATTCAAAGACATCCTCTGAGCAACTTATACAGAACCCTAAGCAACTTAGTAAGACCCTGTGTCAGAATGAAAAATAAAAAGGGCTGGGGATGTGGCTCAGCACTTAAGTACCCCCTGGTTCAATCCCTAGTGTATGTATGTATATAGATAGATAGATAAATATCCATGCTGGGAATCTTGAGAGGGACAGTGAGAGAGAGAGAGAGAGAGAGAGAGAGAAAAGAAAGAATGAATTAGTTTTATTTGGTTTGCCATGTGGCCTTCATTGCTCTGAATCTTTGTTGTGTATATGGTGCTGGGGTTCGAATCCGCATCCTGGACCCTAGCACCACATATACAACAAAGTGTCGGATGTAACGAAAGCCACATGAAAAACTTAATGAAGTTGATTCTCTCTCTCTCTCACTGTCCATCTCTGCTTAAAAAAAAAAAAAGTCATCAATGGAAGAGCTGGGGCTAAATTTTCAAACCAGCATAATTTTCTTTATACAACAAATGAAAGAAAAATAACCATTAAATTAAATAGACATCAAAATTAGACAAATCTAAGTAATTTATGGATGATGTATGCCTCTACACTTCTACAGACATGAAAAAGGACCACTGCTCCTGCAAATGGTGGTTTCCAAACATCCACAATGCACAGGAAGAGACATGCACTCCCGGTTACTTTTGCCACTTTCCCTAACAAGTCCTGTTTCTGAAACAATCTACTAATTATGTGTTTGGTCACCAACATAAGGATCCTAGTTTGAGGAACCAAAACCTACCATATATCCTCAAAGTCCAAACAGAGCCAGGCAGTAACTCACCTGTAATCCCAACTCAGGAGGTTGAGGCAGGAGAAACACAAGTTCAAGACATACCTGAAATTTAGCGAGGTCCTGTCTTAAAAACTCAAAAAGGGCTGGGGTATGCTCAGTGGTAGAGGGCATCTGGGTTTAATACCCAGTACCACAAAACAACCACCACCACAAAAAGAAACCAATAATCTCAGCTGTTATCTACCACAGGAGCAGTTGTAAAATTAAAAAATAATTTTTCTTCTAATCTTCAAGTGGCTCTGGAAATTGTCTCCTTATTATAAATGCTTTTTTTTTTTTTTTTTTTGTGGTACTGGGCATTGAACCCAGGAGTTCTCTATCAATGAGCTACATCCCCAGTGCTTTAACTTCTTATTCTGAGACAGAGTCTCACTAAATTGCTCAGAGCCTCACTAAGTTGCTGAGACGGGCCTCAAACTTGTGATCCTCCTGCCTCAGCACTCCAAAACTGTAGGATTACAGTGATGCCACTGTGCCCATGTGTTTTTTCATATTCTGGATTACTTTCGTATACAATACTAGAGCAAAAATGACTGTGGGACAAAGGAGGAAATTTCTAAGAGTAGCAAACTTCTACAAACTAGTCATCTTCCCCTGGCTTGATTGCCTTAAACAATTCTGATGATACACTATCCCTAATGAATCAATATCAAACAGCAGATTCATTCTACTTGCCAAACTTTGAGACTGATTCTATATACCTACACCTTTGAAAAAAGGTATTCCTGGAGCGGTGGCTCGGTGGTTAAGCTTGCCCGGCATGCGCAAGTACATGGGTTCAAACCCAGCAACCCACGTGCGCAACTAAGTGTCAGAGCAACGAAATTCATGTGGAAGACTCAATAAAAATTGATTCTCTCTGTCTCTCTCTCACTGTCCTTCTCTCTTAAAAAGAAAAAAGAAAAAAAAGAAAAAAAAAACGTATTCCTCAGTGATAGAGCTCTTGCCTAGCATTTGCAAGGCCCCTGTGTTAGACTCCCAGTACCATCCCCCCGCCAAAAAAACTGCAGATTTCCTCCCACACTTTAACTAAGAATTGTCAAATATGGACTTATATCTGCACCATTAAATCTTGAGAAAATTTTCAATATCTCTTAACTGCTCCACACCAAGCAACATCAAATCTAGTTATCTAGAGAGAGGGGGGCAAATTATATTCAGACCTCAAAAAAAACCCAATCACAAAAATTTACCACAGCTTCAAATGCTTCTCCCAACTTTTTAAACTTTAGGGGTCCTAGTCACCTGGAAAAATTGTTTTAAGATGAGGTTCTCTACAAATTGACCAAAGAAGTGAAGGAAAAAAAGCACACATTACTTTGAGCAGCAAGAGAAGACTACGAATTTGCGAGTTACAAAAGAACAGGGTAAAGACAGTAAATTCTAATGTTGACTACACCAGAACACTACTCTCGTGTTACCCTAGGACACGTTACTGCTAATGAACAGCAGGTCGGTTTCTAAACAACTTAACTACGCCAACCATTTTTCATGTTTAAATGGATTGTTACAAATTGTCCAGGTCGAAACTGATGGCAAAATCTTAAACTGGTTTTCGGCGAGGAGCCACTCTGCATAGAGCATCACACAAAAGACAGGAGCAAACAGAGAAGCACGCTCTGGGCCTTCACGGATTGCGGCCAGGAGACGAGGTCTTCGGCCTCTTCTAGAAGAGGAGGCACAAGGGCCAGGGAAGGAAGGGGTGGGGGTGGGGTCCACTTCCCTGAAAGCGCCGGGGAGAGACGGGCAGGGAGGGAAAGGAGCGAAAGCACCGCCGAGGAAGCCAGGGAAACAGCAGACCGGCATCAGCGCCTTCCAGGCCGGCTACACCCTTGGGCCCGCACCAGGCCTGTCCCTCCCGGCCCGCTTCCTGGTCCTCACCTCCCTCACGTCCTGCAGGCACTCGAGCACCGCCAGGTTGTTGCTCCAGGTGTGCTTGGGGCACACACGGGTCACGTCCTCCCTGCAGGACTCTTCCTCCGCCAGTTTCCAGCCCCCGCCAGCCCCTCCGGGCCCCGCTCCGCCCCGACGGGCTAGAGGCCCACCCGCGGGGAAAAGCGCCTGCGGAGGCTGAGGCTGCTGAGGCTGCTGAGGCTGCTGAGGCTGAGGCTGAGGCTGCTGCTGCTGCTGGAGCTGCGATGACTGAGGCAGCTGGGGCAGCTGCTGAACCGCCGGGCCGACGCCTGGCACCTGCGCTGCAAAAGGCACAAAGTTACCTCCAAGGCCCTGGCCCTGGTTGTGGCCGCCCTGGCCTGGGAGTTTCTCGGCCCCGGCCGCCGCTAGCAGCAGTAGCTGCAGCGCCGCCGACAAGCGGAACATCCTCCGTACACGTCCACACGCCGCCATCTTGGGTCCGCGGCGAGCTCGACGCACCCGCCGGCGCCGCGTATTTAAATGAGGGGCGGAGCCTCTGGCGTGCACCGGCGTGGCCCCGCCGAGCCCCTCCCCGACCCGCACAGAGCGGCGACCCGGGAGCCCGGCGAAGGGACTAGGCCACGCTTCTGAGGGCCCACGCCCTGGACCTGGCGGACGGGGAAGCGGCGCTCCTTTCTCCGAGAGGAGTTGGAGCTTGTTAGGAAGCCTGACTAGGGGCGGCACAGTCTGATTCCCTTGGTTGTCACAGAAAAATATCAAAGGAGTTGGGGTTGCCACAACCAAGATGGCCGGTGGAATACGTCGCCAGTTTAATGACTAGGGGGAAAAAAACTTTATGTGTACAGGTGAGCTTTACACGACCAGGTGTGTTCCGGAATCTAAGAATTTCTTGGATCTCTGCCTCCTTCCTTCCACCTGCCTCAACATTCTCTCCTACCCAGGCAGCAAGGCAGCACTGAATAAGGGTTCAAGGGTCTTAAACCTTGCTCTTTGGCAGACAAGACAAGAGGTCAAATGTAAAGTAAGACTGTGAAAACAAGGAAAGCGCCTGACACACATTAAGGAACTACAAAAGTTAAAGCCAGTATTAATAACTGTGAAGCCCTTTGCTTGGAAGGCTTGGTTCTAAGCCAGAACTTAAGACTCATATTTAAAGGATGAAAAGAAAATAGGTCTTTGAGGACTCAGGTTACGTGTCAGCAGCTGTTTCGAACGCTGTTCTGCATGCAATCTTCAGCAGCACTTTAGGTACCCCACCTTCGTGTCCCCTCATCCTTATGAGAGATTATGTCCTCCCAAAGCCTCGTGATGTCCACTGCATCATTTCAGCCATGCATCAGACCTGGGTTCTAATTCAGCTAGGGAGTCGGGGAGAGAAGTTAATAGTTCTGAACCTGGGAATTAAAAGTGAGCATCCCAGAATGAACTCTGCCAGCCTATAGACAGCCAGTGCCCAGAATCCCTGGATCTTCCCAGCATTCGCCTGCACTTTTAGCTCATTCTGCTATTACAGGATGTTGGGGAATGAGGGCATCTTGGGACATGTAATCCCTTCTGGCCATCATTGTTAAAAAATGCGGTTTCTGGGCTGGAGCAGTGGCTCAGCGGTTCTAGCGCTTGCCTGGCATGTGCGAGGATGCAGGTTCTAACCCGAGCCAACCAAGTTTTGGAGCAAGGAAAGCCATATGAAAAACTAAATAAAATTGATTTGTTCTTTATCTCTCTCTCTCACTGTCCCTCTTTTTTTTTTTTTTTTTTTTTTAAGAAAGAGGGCACAGTGAGAGAAAGAGAAGCAATTTTTATTTAGTTTTTCATGTGACTTCCATTCCTCGGACACCTGATTCTGTTCGCGGTGCTGGGGTTTGAACTGGATTACTGGCACAAGCCAGGCCAGCCGGCATAACCACCAAGCCACTGCTCTAGCCCCATCCTTCCCTCTCTCTTACTCATTCGTTTTTGTTTTTTGTTTTTTAAGAGAGGAGGTCAGTGTGAGAGAATCAATTTTTATTGAGTTTTTCACATGGCTTTCTTTGCTCTGACACTTAATTGTGTACATGGGTGCTGGGGTTTGAACCCTTGTACTTGAGCATGCCAGGAGGCCCTGTAACTACAGGGCAACTGCTCCAGCATGCTCTCTCTCTCTCTCTCTCATTTTTAAAATGGGCAGGGTGGTGCATTCCTGTAATCCCAGGGTGCAGGAGGCTGGGCCAGGAGAATTGCAAGTTCAAAGCCAGCCTCAACAATTTAGCAAGGCCCTAAGCAGCTTAGTGAGACCCTGTCTCAAAATATAAAAAGGACTGGGGATGTAGTTCAGTGTTTGAGCACCACTGAGTTCAATCCCTGGTACAAAAAAAAAAAAAAAAAGCATCTTCGGTTGTCCTAATCCAAAAATGGGCAGTAAGGACTAGATGACATGTAACTAGAAGCTAGCAAGTCAGGTAGGGGCTTTAGGACCACCAAAGGAGCCCCTGAGACAGAACATCTCTGTGAGCACAAATTGCCCACTGGTGGAGCCCAAGCCTCTTATCTCTAGGAATGAGGGCACACTGGCATCTCCACCAACACTCACCATGCTACAGTCACAAAGTGATCCTGAGTCTGTGCTAACCTTGAGCATTGACTAAGGCTCAAGATAAATGTACTAGATAAATGTACATGTTCATTAGCAGACTCAGGACATAGATAAGTTCAGTTTAGCAAGGCAGAGACACCACAGAGTTCTTGAGGAGTCACTAGAGGCCATTAACTTTCAACACTGGGTCTTCATGTACTCAGTTAACAAATGGGAGATTATTTTAAACCAGATTAAGGTTAGAAACAATCAGTTCAGAGAAGCAAGTAGTTGCCTATCTTTCATCACACAGAGAGGATATCCTATGCCCAGCCACAGATTGCCTGTGGAGATAGAAGAAGAAAGCCTATCTTGAAATCACAGTGCCCAAGCAGCAGAAATCTGGGAACCTGGCCAGTTTAGGCTGTGTCAGGCAAACCAAGGCCTTACAAAAGGCACAGGTCCCCAAACCAGTGGAAACATAAAGATGGTTCATCTAATTTAACTACAGTCTCCTGGCCTAATTGACTCTGTGTGTGTGTGTGTGTGTGTGTGTGTGTGTGTGTGTATGTGTGTGTGTTACTGGGGATGGAATCCAGGGCCTCTCAGATGCACAGCTAGTGGTCTAGTACTTTACCATTACACACATACTCACAACGCCCCTTTTTAATTTTGAGACAGGGTCTTGCTGAATAACCCAGTTTGGTCTTGAATTTGCAAGCATCTTCCTATCTCAGCTTCCCTAGTAGCTGGGATTATAGACATGTGACACCATACTCAGCTCTAGTTGTCTCTTTAATATAAAATATACTATTTCTGGGGCTTGGGTATAACTCAGTGGTATAGTGCTTGCCTAGTATGCTTAAGGCCCTAGTTTCTTTTCTTTCTTTCTTTCTTTTTTTTTTTAAAGAGAGAGGGACAGTGAGAGAGAAAGAAAGACAGAATTAATTTTATTTAGTTTTTCATATGGCTTTTGCTGCTCCAACACTTTGCTGTGTATGTGGTGCTGGTGTTTGAACTCGTGTACTGGCGCATGGCAGGCAAGCAAGCACCGTAACCGCTGAGCCACCACTCCAGCTCCAAGGCCCTAGTTTCTATCCTCAGCAACTGGAAAGTTTTTGGAGTGGGGTGGGGTGGGGAAGGAAGCCAGTCATACTGGCAGGTACCTATAATTCCAGCAACACAGGAGACTGAGACTGTAGGATTGCAAGTTCAAGGATACCCTGGGCAATTTAGCAGGACCTAGTCTCAGAATAACAGATAAAAGGTGCTGGGGATGTGACCCTAAGGTAGAGCGTCCCTGGCTTCAATCCCCAGTGCCATAAAAAAAAAAAAATGTATTCTTTCTGGAGATGTAGTTCAATGGCAAAACATGTGCTCAACATATGCAAGACTTGGTCCCTAGCACCAAAAAATAAAATACATGATTTCCATCAGAAACTAGTTTATGCTTTATTGTACTCTTTTTGTTTCTGGATCCACACTTCCCTGATTCATTCATTCAATATGTATCTGTTAAACTCTTTTTTCTTTCTTTTTCTTTTTCTGTGGTAAGGATCAAAGTGAGAACCTTGCATACACTAAGCAAGCACTCTACCAATGAGCACCCCCAAACTTGCTGCCATTGAACATTTGTTTGTCTGGCCCAGTGAGCATTTTTATAAGTGCCAGACCTTGTTTACATGAGAGATAAATAAGATAGTAAAAAAATAGTGCAAGATAATATCAGATAGTATTAGTGCTACAAAGAAAATTAAAGTTATATGGTGTGATTAGGGAGGGCAGGGACTTTTACATAAAGGCAGCTAGGGAAAAGTTTTCTGAATGATAACAAAGCTAAGAGTCAATTGACATAAAGATGGCAACTATGTAAAGAACTGAATCTAAAAAGCCTTCCAAAAGCAGAGGTTATCAAGTGAGTTCAAGACTCTGAGGAGATGGCAATAAGCATTCAAAAGGAAGACCTAGGTGGGTGAATTGAAATGAGAGAGAAAAGGGTAGAAAACTGGCCAGCCAGAGGTCAGATCATATAAGGCCTTGTAGGGGGGAAAAAAAAAATATATATATATATACACACACACACACACACACATGTATAGAATAAAATCTGGGGAGGTTTCTGAGTCCAACTATGACCGAGTATTTGTATTTCTACTGAATCAGAACCATGAAAACTAGATCAAGCCAGGCATGTTGGTGCATTCCTGTAATCCCAGTAATGTTGGAGGCTAAGGCAGAAAAATCACAAGTTCAGGGGCAGCCTTGGAAACTTAACAAGAAAGACCTTGTCTCAAAATAAAAATAAGGGGTTGGGGATTTAGCTCAGTGGCAGAGTGCTTGCCTAGCATGCGCAAGGCCCCGAGTTCAGTCCTCAGCCCTGAAAAATAAAATTAAAAAAAATAAAAATAAAAAGGGCTGGGTGCAGTAGCACACACCTGTTATCCCAGCAGCTCAGGAGGATCACCAGTTCAAGGCCAGCCTCAGCAACTCAGCAAAACCTTCAGCAGATTAGCAAGATCCTATCTCGAAATAAAAAAATAAAAAGACTGGGGATATAGCTCAGTGATACAGTACCCCTGGGTTCAATACCTAGTACCAGAAAGGGGAGTAGGGGAGAAAGAAAGAAAGTCAAAGAAATGACATTGTGTGTCCAGAGGCTGGAGAGGCTGAAGCAGGAGGATTGCAAGTTCAAAGCCAGTTTCAGCAATTTACTGAGACCCTGAATAACTTAGCAAGACCCTTTCTCAAAATCAAAAATAAAAAGGGCTGGGGATGTTGCTCAGTGGTTAAATATCCTTAAGTACCAGAAAAATAAAATAGCAGTCTTATAGGGCTAAAAATTCACAGGTAGCCTTGGGAGACTTAGGCAGGAAGATGGCAAGTTCAAGGGCAGCCTGGGCAACTTAGCAAGATCCTATCTCAAAAGAAAATAAAAAGGGCTAGGGTGGGGGCTGGAGCAGTGGTACAGCAGCTACAGTGCTTGCCTGGCATGAGCAAGGACACGGGTTCGAACCCCCGGCACCATGTACACAATGAAGTGTCAGAGCAACGAATGCCACATGAAAACTTGAATAAAATTGATTCTTTCTCTCTGATCCTCTCTCTCTTTAAAAAGGGGGGGTGGGGCTAGGGTATATCTCAGTGGTAGAGTATCCCTGGGTGCTGGGTTCAATCCCAAGTATTGAAAACAAAAATAAAAGAAAACCATACAGGCAGGAGTTCAGCTCCCAAAGCAATGAGGGTGTAAGGGCCAGAACACTGGAGAGAAGCCAAAAGACAACCCACAGACAAAAGCCTGTGAATATAATTCTCTTAAGGCACTAACTCCTAAACTGTGACACACAGGGCAAGACTCCAAATCCAGAGCAAAGCAATAGCTGAGAGAGTAACAAACCGAATGGAAATTCCAGCAGCCCCGAAAGTACTAAGGAAGTAGACGTTGAGGTTTAAACCCTGCTGAGGTTTAGGAGCTTTGGTACATTGCCCAGGGATTTAGCTGAGGCCTCAGAAGGGCTACACCCTGGATTAAAGGCCACAGTGCAGGAGGAAGGACAAAACCTTAAGAAGGAGGACCTTGCCCTACAAGAAATGGCAGAACCACAACAGATCAACCTAATAAGCCTAAAACGTGCCCCAGTGAGATCAGGGTGATCCATTAGAATTCTGTCTACAAGAAAATAACCTTTTTAGGAGAAAAGATATCTATCTACAATGTTTTATCCGCATTATCTAGTATTGAATAAATTGTGAGGCATGAGCTAGAAATGGTGGTTCGCACCTGTAACCCTCTCAGAGACTTAGGAGACTAGGGCAGGTGAATTGCAAGTTTGAGGCCAGTCTCATCATATTATTAAGACCCTCAGCAATTTTGTGAGATCCTGTCCCAAAATAAAAAATAAAAAGGACTGGGGGCCAGGCCCAGTGACACAAGCCTGTAATCCCAGCAACTTGGGAGGCTGAGGCAAGAAGATCACAAGTTCAAAGCCAGCCTCAGCAATTTAGTGAATCAATTAAGTGAGACATTGTCTCAAAAACTAAAAAGGACTGAGGATGTTATTCAATGGTAAAATGCCCCTAGGTTCAATCCTAGGCGCAAAAAAAGAAAAGAAAAGAAAAAAATGCAATCAGAACAAATCTCATGGGGCTGGAGCAGTGTCTCAAGAGTTTAAATGGTTACAGTGATGCCTGGCATGTGCAAAAACCCAGATTCAAACCCCAGCACCACGTACACAACTGTCAGAAAAACAGAACCCAGATGAAAAAGTAAATAGTCTTTCTTTCACTCTTTCTCTCTCTCTTTTTTTTTTTGTTAGAGAGAGGGACAGTGAGAAAGAGAGAATCAATTTTATTTAGTTTTTCATGTGGCCTTTGTTGTTGACACTCATTGTGTAAGTGGTGCTGGGATAAGAACCCATGTTCTTGGACAAGCCAGGCAAGCACCATAACTGCTGAGCCACTGCTCCAGCGCCCCCCCTTTTTTCTTTTTTGAAGAAGAGAGGGACAAAGAGTGAGACTCGAGAATCAATTTTATTTAGTTTTTCGGAACTGGAGTGGTGGTTCAGTGGTTACGGTGCTTGCCTAGCATGCACGGGAGTACACCAGTTCAAATCCCAGCACCATGTACACAATGAAGTGTCCAAGGAATGAAGGTCACATAGTAAACTAAATAAAAATTGCTTCTTTCTCTCACTGTCCCTTCTTTCTTAAAAAAAAATTTAGTTTTTCATGCAGCTTTCGTTGCTCTGACACTGTTGTGTAGTTGTGTACCCAATACTGGGATTCAAACCCATGTCCTTGCACACGCCATAACCTAACCGCTCCAGCCCTCAAAAACAAATCTCGTGTGATTCAGACATTGGCTTTATCAGATGGGCCTTTTTTTTTTCCTCTTCTTTTTTTTAAGAGGGACAGTGAGAGAAAGAATCAACTTTATTTAGTTTCTCATATGGCCTTCATTGCTCCGACACTTAGTTGTGTACGTGGTGCTGGGGTTTGAACCGGTGTCCTCATGCATGCCAGACAAGCGCTGTAACTGCCAAGCCATTGCTCTAGCCCAGAAATATGCGTTTCTAACACCTAACAGCACTGATCACTGCTGCTTGTTGGCAAAAATTACTCTAGTGCAGGACCATGTTCAGAATGTGGGTTTCCTCAGGCAACTTCCTGACCTCTGCCCTATCCCGGACTTCAAGATCAAATAGAACTGGGTGTGTGGTTCATGCTTGTGATCCCAGCTATCCATGGGCTGAGGAAGGAGGATCACAAGTTTGAAGCCAGCCTCAATAAATTAGGGAGGCCCTAACCAACTTACCAAGTCCCTGCCTCAAAGTACAAAAATAAAAAAAAAAAAAAGACTAGGGATGTAGTTTAGGGATAAAGCACCCCAAGTTCCCTCCCCAGTACCACTAAATAAATAAAAACATAAAATAAAATGAAAAATAAAGGAGGTAACACTGACCATGAAGTTCTAACAATTTTACACTAAATATTTTTTCTTATCCTAATCCCTTTCCCCAAAGTCTCAACATTTCTTTTTTTTTTTGGTACTGGAGATTCAACCCAGGGACACTTAACCAATGAGCCCTACCCTCTAAGTTGGTGAGGCCAACTTTGAACTTGCGATCCTCCTGCCTCAGCTTCCTGAGCTGCTGGGATTTGCAGGTGTGTGCCACTATGCCTACTTTTTTGTTGTTTTTGTTGTTCCAGAGATTGAACCCAGGGGCACTTAACCACTGAGCCAAATCCCCAGCCCTTATTATTTTTTTGAGACCAGATCTAAGTTGCTTAAAGTCTTGCTAAATTTCTGAAGTTGGCTTTGAATTTGTGATCCTCATGCCTCACTCTCCCAAGCCACCAGGACTACTGGCGTGTACCTCCACTGTTCGTTATCCCCAGTCCCTTTGATTTTTAATTTTGAGACAGTCTTGCTAAAATGCTGAGACTGGCCTACCTGTGATCCTCCTACCTAGGCCTCCAGAGTGGCTGGGATTGTAGGTATGTGATGGTACCCAACCAATATGTCATTTTTTATTAACATTCATTTATTCAAGTTATTTTCTGAGCATCTCGTCTGTGACACCTGCTTGGGGGGATAGCACAGTGGTTAGAACTGGCCTGGACTGTTTTATGTTCCATGATCCACTTTACCATTGCTTACTGGTAGGTTATTTTGGATTCTCTGAGAAGCAATCTCCAGATGAGACCAGACAGGGAAAAGATTTATTTGGGTTAAAGTCTCCCCAGGAATGGGCCTGCTTTAGCATCTCTGCTATGCTCAGTCATCAGCTGGGAGCAATCCTTGGGGACTGTGGCCTCAGTGAATGCAGCGATGGGTTTGGAGCACAGTAGTTGGGACCCTTGTTTAATTACACTCCCCACAAGATGAGAGGCATATTTTCATGACCACTGTATTATTCCACCTTTTGTGCCCCATAGACTTACTTCTCCATGTCAATCTGGTAAGCAGCTACTCGTTTCCACAGGTCTTTATTAAAGATAGAGGAGAGAGAGAAGATAGAGGATCAATTTTTCTCCCCATCTGGTTTTAGTTTTTCTGACATTCGGTTGTGTACATGGTGCTGGGGCTTGAACCAGGACTTTGCACATGCCAGGCAGGCATTCCACTGCTGAGCTACTCAGCCCCCCACAGGTCTCTATCTTTATGAAGGAAAAACTCCAAAGAGGGAGGTTAGTGGGATAAATGGATTCAGCATAGCAGTCAATCTCAGGACTGCAACTGGTATTCATCCTTTCCTTCCTCCTTTCTGAATTTCCTTTATCTTCAGCTAGTACTGCTTAATGGTGGTTTACCTGGTGATACAACCCAAACCTTCCTTCCTGGGATGGTTGGGACTGTGAAATTTTGGTTATCATACTCTCAAGTGTGATGTGGTATTCTTATCAATGCCTGTTTATAGTTACAGAGGGGTGAGTACCAGCAGCCACCCAGGAGGATCTCCTGTGTATTTCTCCCTGCCCCTAGCATATAAAAGCAGCCCCATTTCCTCCTGTTACTCATGACCAGTTACTACTGCCAACATGGTGATTCCTCTTCTCATCTATGGATCCCTGGGCACAAGGAATCCACAGTGCCATGGTAACGGCCATAACTTGTAGTTCAGTAAGACCCTTGCTGTGTACTTGGCAAAGTGTACTTGTAGGAATCCAGAACCACGCAGGGCCCAAAACTGCTGGATTGAAAAGCACAAAACTGCCTGGGTCATTGGGAATGAGGATAAGTAGCCTGTTTTCCCACATTGGTTCCTGGACCCATGCACTACATCTACTTTGGGGAAAGCACTAAACAGAGTCTCTTAATTTAACATTGCATTTTCTTTTTTTTAAGAGAGTGGGACAGTGAGAAAGAGACAATCAATTTTTTAAATTTAGTTTTTCATGTGGCTTTTGTTGCTCTGACACTTAGTTGTGTATGTGGTGCTGGGGTTTGAACCTGTGCACTCACGCATGCCAGGCAAGTGCGGTAACTGCTGAGCCACTGTTCCAGCCCTAACACTGCATCTTGAAGAACTGCACTCCATCCTTTCCTAGTGTTGCTTCTCAGCTATTGCTTCTGCAGTACCTTTAGAAGGTCATTAACAGGCCAGGTATGGCACAAGTCTGTAACCTTCACAACTTGGAAGACTGAGGCAAAGGATTTCAAATCTGAGGCTAGAGGCAACCTAGTGAACTCTAAGGCTGGGTGCCGTAGCACAGGCCTCTAATCCTAGTGGCTCAGGAGCCTGAGGCAAGAGGACCACAAGTTCAAAACCAGCCTCAGCCTTAGTGAGGCCCTGATGTGGCTCACTGGTTAAGCAACCCTGGATTGTCCTTGGTACAAATAAAAAAAAGGGCTGGGGATATAGTTCAGTGGTAGATGGCCACAATTCTTTTTTTTTTTTTTTTTTTAAGAGAGGACAGTGAAAGAGAGACAGAGAGAATCAATTTTTATTGCATTTTTTCACATGGCTTTCATTGCTCTGACACTTAGCTGTGTAAATGGGCGCTGGGGTTTGAACCCGTGTACTTGCGCATGCCGGGCAGGCGCCGTAACCGCCAAGCCACCACTCACTCCAGCCCCTCCTGCCACAATTATTACCCTACATGCCAGATATATAACATGGGGTAATTCCATATCATCTCCAGCTATATATTTAAGAAGTGTGAAAATCACTGGGTGAACTCACCATTCTGTGGGCAGAACTGTGCTGAGAAGGAAAGTAGGAGCCCACTTGTTCGCTGCTACTACCACTGTCAGAAGTGATGCCAATGACCGCCCCCCCCACCAAAAAGTATGAATCTGGAGCTTCACAAGCTAGGCATGTGCTCTAGCACTGAACTTTTATTTTGAGCTGGTCGTGCTAAATTGCCCAGGTTGGCCTTAAACTTAAGATCCTTCTGCCTTATCTTTTTAAGTAGCTGGGATCACAGTATGCACTACCATGCCTGGCTTAGTGGTGGTTCTTAAGAGGCAAACACAGCTTCCCATTAACAACAGCAAAACAGAATTGCCAGCAGAAGTCCCAACTACCTCATCAATTTAAATAAAATGTTCACTTTGGCTTTACGTACCATCCTGTGTAACTCAGTGGCAGCAGTATACCAAACAGAGAAATCCACCAGACTACCAGGGAAAAAGCTCTCTCTCTCTTTTTTTTTTCAGGGCTGAGGACCGAACTTGGGGCCTTACACGTGCTAGGCAAGTGCTCTGCCACTGTGCTAAATCCACAACCCCAAAAATCTCTCTCAAGATGCAAACATGTTCCTACTTCTAGGAGACAGACAGAAGATACCAGGAGCTGTTGTACACATGGCAAACTATTTATTTTCATATTAACATTAAAATACAAAACATAAACATTAAAACACAGATTATGAACAAATGGAAATCCCATTGCCCTGTTTTCAAAGAAGGTAAAAGGATATATACAATGATGAGATTATTTTGAATTTAACTCCAAACCCTCAAATGGGAATACCATCTGAGAAATGGGGTGAAGGAACATAGGGGGGCAAAGGTCCTGATGTGCCTAGGAGAATAGAGTCTGGGTCTATCGATGAAATCCCCTATAACTAGGTGTGGGGGTAGGGATAAGGAATGGGGTGAGTTTTTCTTTACAGAAATCAATCAGTCATGTGATTTTGCTTCTAAAACACAAAAATCTGGATGGGCTTGGTAGACAGCAAAGTGGTAAAGCGCATGCTTTGTATTCATGAAGCCCTGGGTTCAATCTCCAGCCCTGTGAGCCTACAAAAGTCTGAATTTACTATAGACATTTATGCAACTTCCCTGGTAATATGTTCCCTGGTTCTTACTCTTATGAGAATCAATCATCAATCAGCATCCGTTAAAAGTACTTTAACACAAGCCAAATCCTAACCATGCGATGGCCCAAACAGGAAAGTGGCCACCACCTGACACTTTTATCTTCTATGCGGTAACGTGCTAAAGCCCGTGTGTTCTAGTTTTTAAGTGAAATCCCATTCTACCACTGAGGTGCCAGGTATGGGCAGCCTCTCTTAATCATCAACTTATCAAAAGCAGTTTCTCCCAGGCTGTGGAGGCTTCATTGTTGAAAGACACCCTCAAACAGAAGGTTGCCATTAAAAGACACCACTGTAAGTTAGAACTCTGGGAAAATCTACTCTATCAACCCCTTGATGGTAAGAAAGATCTTGGAAACAGTTCAGGAATTGACAAGTCAGAACTGTTTTTAATCAAACAAACAAAAAAACCCAAAAAACAAAAACCTCCTCTACAAATTATTTAGGAAAATCACAATGTTAGTCATGTGCTCCCAAGAATATTGATCTGCCCATACCTTGAGGAATGAGTGGACAGTGATTTCCCAGAGTAGCCTGAGGCAAAGCAAAATACAACCTGAGTTCTCTATTGAAGTGCAGATCGCAATGTTGTACAATCCAAGATTGAAAGACTTGGTGGGCACTTCCCCTGTCATCCACTTGGGTCTCCAACCACTACTTATCCTCCTGAGAGTAGCCATTTACTAACACTTTTAGAAAAGGTTAGGGAGGCAAATTAGAGAAACTTGGAAACAAAACATGGGGAAGCTTTTACCTGGGAAATATAATAAACATGCTCAAAAAGCCCCTTGCTCTGAGGGATTGGCTCTATTGAGAGAGGAACTCAATGAAAATGGGAGAAAGACAAACCCTTCTCCTTTTCTCCACAGTAGTCTGAGCAGCTTTTCTTGTTCTTTTTAGTCCCTTGCTTCTGATCTCTGATATTAAAGGAGATCTCTGGATAGATGGAGTGAAAAAGAGAGGTCTTTAAAGTACTGGCTTCGATAACCAAACCTGAGATCCTAAGCTACCGAGAAAACAATGAGCCTTCCCTATTGCTCAATTGGTCCCTTTCTTTAGTTCTCACAATACAATGAGGTTAATATACTCAGCATCAGTTAAGGCCTCATATTGCTCTTTAGCTACCTCTATCATTGGACTAAGGTCCTAGCACTACTATGTACCTACAGCATGACTGCTGTTGACACAAAGCACACCAGATATGTATGTACTACCACACACTTTTGGGGGGGATGAGAGCAAGTAGTTACTATAAGGATATGAGCCTTTAAGCTTAGAAACCAATCAAACTCTACACAAAGTTCTACAGTGCCCTCTTGTGTTCAACAGAAGGAAGACTTCAGAATCCATACTACATTCAAGCAGGAAGACAGCCCCCTGGGATGTGGCACACCAAGCCAATTAGCCCAATAGACAAAATGACCCAGGTGGGTGTCACAGCCCCCAAGAAATGCTTGGTGCATATGCATATCCTAAATGACTGCTAAGAGGACCTGCTAAAGTCCAGCAGAATTGTATAGAGAAAATAAGATTCCTAGCAAAGATTCATGAAAGCTTTTAACCTGAGAAATGGATAACATAGATTGGACTATCAGGCACTCCTTGGATGGACATGGCAGATATACAATATGTAGTGTCTCAGTGATCTGGAGTCCTAGAATCATATTAATCCAAATGAACCATGATCCCAAAAGTTCTAGCTTGCAGGCAATAAGCAGGGATCTTGTTTAGGGCTGCTAAGTACTAGTAAACAACATTTAGAGTTAATCAGCAGCATGCCTAAAAGGTCTCAAGACCAAGGTCACTCCCACTTATACATGTGGACTGTCTTCTCTGTTAAGGTAGCCAAGTAGCTGTTATGGTTCACCTCAAATGGGCAGATGTCCAAGACCGGCTGATCAGCCTGCAGGTCCTGCAGCAAGGAACCACTGCCAGCATCCCACAGCTAAAGAAAACAAGTAGAGAAAAAGGTCAGCAGTCAGTCAGTTCAGCTGAGAACCTATTTTTTTGTCATCAAACAATTCTGAGAGAGTGGGGTTGAAGAGTGGAGGAAGAGAGGGAGAGAAAAGCTGCTGCCCTGGGGAGCAGACCCTCCCTGACCTTCACAAGGTTGCATAATACCAACACACATGCCATACAGCATGTATGACTTTGCCTACTGCAATCAGCAGTTAGTTCTACCTGTGAATGGATCTGAAAAGCAAAGCCCAGTGCTTATTCCTTCCATCTCTGTGTCAGGCAGCCTTCTAGGCATTGTCCTTTCTAGGGACAGAAAGGTTTAAAAAAAAAAAA
This sequence comes from Aplodontia rufa, assembly GCA_004027875.1. Lineage (NCBI taxonomy): Eukaryota > Metazoa > Chordata > Mammalia > Rodentia > Aplodontiidae > Aplodontia > Aplodontia rufa. Next base: position 26,397 of record PVKS010003673.1, read on the forward strand.
AAAAAACCAACAAAGTCCTTCTCACAAGCCACCTATCACCCAGATTCAACAATTATTAAGATTTTACCACATCTAGGGCTGCAGAGGTGGCTCAGCAGTGGAGTACTTGCCGGGCATGTGTGAGGACCCGAGTTGGAACCCCAGCACCACATACACTATTAAGTGATGGAAAAACAAAAACCAGATGAAAAAATAAAAACTGACTTTTTTTTCTCTCAAAAAAAATTATATATTTTATTAATCTTATTTTTCCTTTGTTGACTTCATGCTGTTTTATCCTCATATATTAAGTATGCCTTGATAAAATAAAAGACATTTTCTTAGATCTCAGTCATATCCAACAAAAGGAACAATAATTCCATACTACTACTTTATACCTGATGCACATCAAATTTTTCTGATGATCTCTTTTTTACAATTTCCCCCCAGTACTGGGGACTGAACATAAGGCCTTGCACATGCTAGACAAGAACTATATCCCAAGCCCTACAATTGGTTTGTTTGAATCAGGCTACAGGAAAGACATGACATCTGGTGATTACAAACTGTGTGTGTTGCTGGGGATCAAATCCAGGGCTTTGTGCATGCTAGGCAAGCATTCTACCACTGAATTATGCCCCCAATCCAGTTAAATAACCTTTTTTTTTTTTTTTGATACTAGGGATTGAACCCAGAGGTGCTTGCTACTTCGCTTCATCCCCAGTCTCCCCAGATCCCCTGACTTTTTAAAAAATTTTGAGACAGGGTCTCACTAAGTTGCTTAGGGCCTTGCTAAATTGCTGACGCTGGCCTCAAACTTGAAATCCACCTGATTACAGGTATGTGTCACTGCACCCAGCCCAAATATAAACTTTTTAATAAATCTCTTTTAATGTGGAGCACATCCAGTACCATTTTTTTTTCTTTTCTTCTGCCAATGATTTGTTGTGGAAGCTGTTCTACGGAGTGTCCACAACCTGATTTTGTCTATTTGCTTTCTGGGCTCTCATTTAACTTATTCCTCTATTCTTTACAATTCTAGTTAATAAAAGTCAGCATTAGATTCTACAGTAGCAATGTCCAATATAGTGGTCCCTAGTCTTGTGAATTTATCTTTAAATTAATTAAAATAAATAAAATAAAAAATGAAGTTCTTCATTTGGACTAATCACATTTCACATGCTCCTACAGCTAGTGTGACTGTACTGGACAGCCTCACTCACAGACTTTCTTAGAGTCAGGTTCAAAAACATCTCACAGGAGGTACCCATTAACAGTGAGGCTGAGACTGAGCTACACGTTTACGTGTGATAGGCTGGTGCCTCCAATATAAAACTTCCCACCATTTGTCGGTTTCATCAAAATTGTTGAAGCTAATGCTGAATTAGTTACTTCACAGAGGTTGCAGTAGAGCTTTTATTTATTTTCTTTTTTTCTTTTTTTTTTTTTTTTAAAGAAAGAGGGACAGTGAGATAGAAAGAGAGAAACAATTTTTATTTAGATTTTCATTTGGCTTTCATTGTTTGGAGATCTCACTGTGTACATGGTGCTGGGGTTTGAACTCGTGTACTCGTGCATGCTGGGCAAGCGCCATAACAACCGAGCCATCGCTCCAGGTCAGCTTTTATTTCTTAAAAAAGATTGAGGGGGTTGGGAATATCGCTCAGAGGTAGAGCACCTATCTAGTACATGCAAAGCCCTGGATTCAATCCACCATACCATAAAAAAGAAAAAAGTTTCACGGTTCAGTTAAAAAAAGAATGAGGTAGATCTAAATATTGAAATGGAAAGACGAGGAGTAAAAAGAAAATGAAGGAACAAAAAAACCCCCAAACAAGAGGTGTGTTCAGTGATGCAAACTGTAATCCCAGTGAGTTGGGAGGCTGAGAAAGGAGACTGGCAAGTTTGATGACAGCCTGGGCAACTTAGAAACATCCTGTCTCAAAATTTAAAACGGCTAAGATATATAGCTCAATAGTAACGTGCCCCTAAATTGAATCCCCTGTTCTACAAAGAAACAAAACAAAACAAACAAAATCAGAAGGTAGCATATAAGGTGTGACTTGTATAAAAAACAAGCAACCAACTATATGCAGATTTGTGGGATTATGAAGAACTCCAGCTTTTTGCTTTACAAAATGGTCAAAGTTTCTCCTACCAACAGTTTTTTGTGTATGTGTTGGGTATCAAACCCGGTATCTCCCATATGCTGGACAAGCTCTCTACCACTGAACTACAACCCCAGCTCCAAAACTTTCTTTTTTTTTTCCATACAGGGGAATTGAACCCAGCCAGGAGCATTTAACCACTGAGCCACATCCCCAGCCTATTTTTTTATTTTTGTTTTGAGACAGGGTCTTGCTCAGGGCCTTGCTAAGTTGCTGAGGCTGGCTCTGAACTCGCAATCCTCCTGCCTCAGCTTCCCAAGCTGTTGGGATTACAGTTTGTGCCACCATGCCCAGCAACTATTTTATTATATTTTTTAATAAAAAATAAAAAAACATTTGGTTTTTTGTTTTTCTGACATTCAGTTGTGTAAGCGGTACTAGGGTTTGAACCTGGGTCCTTGCCCATGCCAGGCAATTGCTCTACCACTGAGCCACCACTTCAGCAAAAAATAAAAAACAATACACTCACCAGGGCAGAGTTCGATGCTTCATCCCCAGCACACACCAGGATGCTGCCATCATTCTCTGGGCTTTGAAAAATGGCACTTTTGGTCAATAGTTTGCAAGTGGGCCCCCCAAAGAACGTTTGCACAGGGCGGCATGAGCAGACTGGTTCTCCAGCATCATCCAACTTGTAGGACATCTCCATCAGCACACTTCGCAGGGTGTTGTGGTTTTTATCTATGAGAGAGAGAAATCAGTGTTGTTCCATGGGGATGGTTCAAAAGAAATTAAAAGTACCTGAACCTCAAGACACTTACAAGATGGTTGGGTAGAAAAGTTATAAGTACATTAAACCATGAGAATACCAACAAAGCAACTACAGCAAGACCGCAAGTGAAGCTCAGAACCCTAAGCAAGTTAATCACAACAGATTTTCACCTCCAAGACAAACAATTTTGAGAATGTACCATCTGCTTAGTAAAATCACCACATTCTGCCAGACTTCTGCTGGGGAATTTCCCTCTAAATAGTGCTGACTAAAGGGCTTTTTTCCTTCCCCCCAGAATGGACCCTACTAGGACTGTGCATTTTTATAAAGTAAAAAGCATGGTGTTACAGAAGAAACATAGCTGAGGTTCTGCTGAGATGAGAAGCAAATAAAAGCTGTAGAACAAAATGAGACTCCCAAGTTTTCTATACAATCATAACAAATCACAGCCTGGGAGACAGTGAACTCTTGAGAAGATCAAGAGCCAAAAAGGTCAAAAGGGTCAGATATTTTCCCAGGTCAACAAAACTTCAATGATCAGATGTACTCAAAAGTAGCTGATGGGGGCTGGAGCGGTGGCTCAGCGGTTTCGGCGCTTGCCTGGCAAGCTCAAGGACCCGGGTTCAAACCCCAGCACCACGTACACAACTAAGTGTTGGAGCAACTAAAGCCATGTGAAAAACTAAATAAAGTTGTTTCTCTCTTTCTCTGTCTCTCTCACTGTCCCTCTCTCTTTAAAAAAAAAAAAAAAAAAAAGTAGCTGACGTGTGGGCACTTTAATGATTGACTGACCAAACTATCAAACATTTATCTTCCTGTCATATATTAGATTAATATAGGCATTGCCTTAGCAACCATTTTTAGACCTAAACTTGAAAGCCAGTTGTATACCACACCTGTGGCCTAGTTAAAACTCCTGTCCCTGAATGGCTGTTTGTAATATAGTCCATTTGTTCTATACTCACTTGACCAAAACCCCTAATACACCCCCAAACTGTTGACAACAATAAAACCTAACAGTTGACCATCACATGAATGAATCTTCCTTTCGTGTGTGCTTTCTTTGAACTAGCCAGCAACTAACCCCAAGGCAAAGTCTGAGGGATAACATACATGGATCTTAATGAAGGCACAGTCCTACAGGCCACCTTTTCCTCTTGCTCCTTGTGCTGGCTAAGCATGTGTGCAAGGCACAATGCCTTTTTGCTGGGAACACTAACCAATAAACTCGCTATGCTACCTCCTCTGTGTCTCACCTAACTGACTTACTGGAACCTAACCTTTCTGGCTGGGGCTCTCCTGGAGAATGGATATCAACAGGAATAAACTGGAATCAGACAAAATAAGAGCCTTGTGCCCCATCACAGGTTTCAGGCACTTAGGCATTAGGCTATCTGCCAGGATAGGGAAGTATTCTGTGAAAGGCACATTGTAAAGAACCATAAATAAATCCTCAAAGCCCTATCAGGGCAAAGTTAGAGTTTATAGCTACTCTCCTGAGATACTTCAAGATAAAGGGAAAAACCTATAAAACTGACCAATGGTATGGTTCATCAGGAATTTAATTCATGCCTTTTAGTTTAAAAAGAACCTGTGAATTTAAGAACAGTCAGCTATCATGATTTCCAACCCTGATTCTGAAGACAGTGTAGTTTAGCTGGTCAGGCACACACACCTACAGTTGTCAATCTTTTATTCACTGTTTGCCCCAAGTAAGAAGTTAATACCCTCATCTGGGCCATGTATGGCTGACTTCATCTGCATCTTTCTTTTAGGTAAAGTGAGGGTCAGGAAGAAGACAGGAAACTGATGTGAAGGTGGCTCAATGTCCTCAAGAGTAAGCCTCCTCATTCTATTACTGTTTTAAGGTATAGTGGTTAATTCGCTTCCAGAAGAACCAGGCAGAAATTTTTCCAGTTCTCACAAATAAAGAGCAAGTAGGCAGGCACTACGGAGGAACTGGGAGTCATCAGTTTTACTATAGTAGCAAGAGCTACAACCCAGCCTGTTAGCCTGGAGCTTACTGTAACCAACCAAAGGGAAGGCCAAACCCTCCTTCCCTCCCCTGTACCAATCCACTCCCAAATAAAACCAGAGGAGGCTCTAGAGGACTCACTCACCAGGCCTGTAGGTCACAAGACAGTGTCGGGTGCTGCTCTCTGTCTGAAAGTCTATACAGCCCCCTGGCTCTAAGGGCAGCACATGAGGCCAATGAGAAAAGCCCATTTTTAGTTCCCAGAAGGAAGCATTCTCCAACGTTCCAGCCAGCACCCCACCATACGGAAATACAACCGAGGCAGCTCTGGGTATGTATGAGAGGGATACCAGTGGGCATCTAATGGAGAAGAAGAGAAATCATGCTTCAATTCCAAATACAACATTTGGACTGCTCTAGATCCCACTCCTAGTCTTGGACCACATTCCTACACCACATATGTGTCAATATCCCTTGACATCTGACAAAACAAAACAAAACAAAACAAAACAAAAACACTTAAGCTGGAAGTGGTGGCACATGTGTGTGCGATCCGTGTGCGATCCCAGCTACTTGGGAGGCTGAAGCAGTAGCACTGCAAGTTCAAGACCAGAGTTGGCAAGTTAGCAAGACCTCATCTCAAAATAAAAATGGCTGGGGATGTAGCTCAGTAGTAGAGGAGTTCTAATCTTGCATGTGTAAGGCCCTGGGTTCAAATAACCAACTAAACAACCCAAAAGAACCCAAAACTATTAACCCTCTCTTTGACTTAAGCAAACAAACAACAAAAACAAAAAACCAGGCATACATATAATATTTGGCATCTAATCCAGAGGGAGATACTAGATAATCTAAAAGCTATAGAAAACTATAGTTTACAAACCCACCAAAAAAAAAAAAAAAATGCAGGCTAAAGCAACTATATTTTAATTGAATAACAGGCTTATTTCTTTAGATTTTCTAAATTACCTTCTGCAAGCTCATGACCAGGACTGTATGTCAAGAATTATTTCAGAAATATCAGCCTGCAGACCACATTCTATGAACTTGATCGTGCTTAAATTGCCAAAGTGCACACTTTGCCAGTTTTCAACTGCCCAGACTGGCTCTGAACTTGTGATCCTCTTGCCTCAGCCTCCTAAGTAGCTGGGGCTGTAGGCATATGCCATCACACCTAGCCCTTGCTATTTTTAAACTTGTATTTTATTTAAACTACCATAGTAGCTTACCAGTAAAAGCACTTGCCTAGCATGTGCAAGGACCTGGGTTCAAATCCCAGAAGCACATATACAACTAAGTGTTGGAAAAACAAAAACCAGATGAAAAAAATAAATAAAATTGATTCTCTCAGGGCTGTGGTGGTGGCTCAGAGGTTACGGCACTTGCCTGGGATACATGAGGATGCAAGTTCGAACCCCAGCATCATGTACACAACGAAGAGTCAGAGCAACAAAAGCCAGATGAAAAACTAAATAAATTGATTCTCTCTCCCTCACTGACCCTCTTTCTTAAAAAAAAAAAAACAAAACAAAACAAAAAAAAAAACAAAAAACAAAAAACAAACAAACAAACAAAAAAACTCTCTCCCCCCACCCTTAAATAAAGAAAAAAAAGAAAGTTAATAAGTACTATAGCTGTCCGGGCACAGTGGATCATGCCTGTAATCCCAGTAACCTGGGAGGCTGAAACAGGAGGATTGCCAGGTTTGAGCTGAGCTCAGCAACTTAGCGAGACCCTGTCTCAAAATAAAATATAAAAAGGGGTGGGGATGTGGCTCAGTGTTTAAGCACCCCTAGGTTCAATCCCCAGGAACCCCCTCGCCCAAAAAAAATACTATAGGGACTTCTACATTAATAGAAATTACCTGTTTGCTTGGTGTTCACATCAGTTCATGGACCACATCACTGAAGCACAATTCCATTCTACTCTCTTATGATACTTCTATTTTAGCCAGGTCACAGAACCCATTCTCCTCCTAAGAATTTTATACATCTCTAAGATAGTCTACATGGTGCTCTATGCATTCTGAGAAGCCACAGAGGTCTAAGTGCCCCCAGAACGTGGGCACATTTTACAAACCTTGCAATCCCAAAACTAGATTATACAGGACTAACAATATTAATATAGCATCCTTAGACCAAGTTGCACTTTTGGGGGGTGGGGTGGGTGGGGTGATGAGATGGGGGTGGTACTGGGGACTGAATTCACGGGTACTTTACCTCTGTGCCACATTCCCATTCCCACCCCTTTAAATTTTTGAGATTAGGTCTAGCTGAGCTACTGAGGCTGCCTTTGAATTTGTGATCCTCTTGCCTCAGGCCCCCAGAGTCACTGGAACTACAGGTGTGCAAATAATAAACAGTTTTAAGTTGCTTTAACTTTGGATTATGTTATTCTTTTAAATGTAATTAATAATAATATTATTATTATTTTGGTATTATTGGAACTTGGGCACTTTACCACCTGGCCATATCCTTCTTTTAAATTTTGAGATAGTTTTGTTAAATTTCCCAGGCTGGTCTTGAACTTGCAAAACTTGTGCCATAGCCTCTAAGTCACTAAGATCAGAGGAATGTACCAGCAGATTAAATCGTTATTAGGCTATTCTTTATAGATCTTTTTTGTGTGCTCACTATGTGGTTTTTATAGAAAGTCTATGTTAACCATATTTAATGGGCCAAGAAACATCACAAAGGTTACACTCAAGTAGTAGAGCTGTGTTCCGAACACAGATCTGACCCTAATTTGCCTTGCGGGATGATTATACACTCTATAAACCTGGTTATACTTGAAACCAGAGCTTTCTACCTTGTGAAATACCAAGGATACAAATTTTAAGGATCTTAATTCTGAAATAATAAAGCATGAGCAGATCTTAAGAGTACTGTTCTCTGTGAGAGACTGCTGACCAACAGTGGAGCATCCTCTAAAGAGGACAAATACAATGAACAATCAGAAAGAAAGCTGCTACCCACAGGAATAAAAGCGAATGGCTCCTTACCTGCCTTTCTGAGGTACTAACTCCTGCATGTGACAGCTTGTGTTTCGCAGGTCATATACTAGAATTGAACCATTGGCCAGTCCAGCATAGATATAATTGTTTTCATCAAGGCACCAGCAACAGCTCCAGACAGGACGTCCGGCATTGTAAGTCTGGACCACAGTATTTGTCTCCAGGCTATGGAGTTACAAGAGACTTTTACTACTATGCCTTAAGAAAATCAAATACATGATGAAGAGGTGAAGATTATCAAATGATCAATAATCTTTATTGAGAACATAACCATAAACCCAAACTATTTGGATTCTCAATTTTCTTTAGGAACTGCCCAGATAATCTCTTTAAATTTCAAAACTTTTGTGTTTTGGGAGTCACAGACTTTCCTCAATTAAAAGAAAATATAAACAGTACATTCCCCATCCCTATTCTCTTCACCTCCAGGTTATTTTTATTACACTGGTAATCAATAAGCAATGTGGAGAAATTAGAAAACACACAAGAAAAAATGAAAATAAATTATAAGCTAACCATCCAGAGGTAGTCATCATTGCCCTCATTCTTTTCTTTTTTTTTTAAAGAGAGGGACAATGACAGAAAGAGAATTTTTCATGGGGCTTTCATTGCTCTGACACTTAATTGTGTATGTGGTGCTAGGGTTTGAACCCGTGTCCTCACATATGCCAGGCAGGTGCTAAGACTGCTGAGCCACTGCTCCAGCCCCTCCCCCAATTCTTAACAATACTTAAAAACAAAAACAAACAAAAAACAATTTAAAAAAATCATCTACAATATATGAAACATTGATGTTTTGGACAAAATTAATCTCAAGCATTCTTCTTGTTTTTAGTGCCGAGTATTAGCCTGGGCAGTGCACGTTCTTAGAAACCAAAAGGTTTAACAGGTCTGACAGTGCTATTAGAATGTCCCTCGTATTTAGCAGTAGAAACGAAAGAGGATCCAGGTGTGGCAGTGCACGTCTATAATTCCAGTGACTCAGGAGGCTAAGGCAGTAGGATTGCAAGTCTGAGGCCTTGTGAACAGCTTCAGCAAGGCCCTGTTTAAAAATAAAAACAGAAAGGGCTGGCTCAGTGGTGAAACATCCCTGGGTTAAAACCCTGGTATGGGGGTTAGGGATTTAGCTCAGTGGCACAGCGCTTGCCTAGCATGTGCAAGGCCCCAAGTTGGGTCCTCAGCCCTGAAAAAACAAAACAAAACAAAAAAAACCCTGGTACATATGTAAGTATTAATAAATAAGTGGAAGAAAAAGCAATAAATGAAATAGGAAGCCAACTCTCGAAGATAAAGGCACAGAGTACACTCAGAGTCCACAGAGCATGTGAAGATAAGAATGTCACTAACTAACTGAGGATATGAATGAAATCACCAGAGCACCCAAAGATAGCTAATGCCTGGAAAGCATCTTTGTTAAACCAGGTAAGAGATGTGAAAATAAGCAGTCCTAAGCTGCTATGGCAACTCCATGAGATCAGGTACCAAGGACCCTTCCATATCAACATTTCACCATCTCTAGAGCATTACTCTCTTCTGAACTGCTTAAAATATATTTTGTAATATACATAATTTTAAAGAAACAGGATAGTTCACATACATTTTAGCAACTTGCTATGTCAACTTTCAAAAGGAATACATTTTATGTAGATCTCAGAAGACAATGCGTTTGGGGCTGCAGTAGTGGCTCAGCAGTTACAGGGCTTCCCTGGCATGCATGAGGGCATGGGTTCAAACCCCAGCACCACATACACAAGTAAGAGTTGGAGCAATGAAAGCCAACGAAAGCCACATGAAAAACTAAAGAAAACTGATTCTTTCTCTCTGTCCCCCTCTCTCCCTATTTAAAACAAAACAAAACAAACAATGCTTTAGATCAATAAAAGGGCATCATAACGCTGATACTAATTTGATGCAACACAGACCCCAGTTTTCCCCTCACTCACTCACCTGGTCAGTTTAACAGTATAGTCTAGGGAAGCAGAGAGCAGCAAGCCTTTGGAACGACTACTGAAAGCCAGTCCACGGATCTGTTTGCTATGCATTGGAATGTACTGGCTGCTTTTCATGTTGGCAGTACTCAACATCTTAACACCAAAGCCTGTCAAAGAACAGAGTACAAAATAGGTCAGTTAAAGTTAATTCAGAACAAACCCAAACCACTTTTTCAAGTAGTTTCCTTGTTTACCTTTCCTGGCATGCAAATCCTCGAGAAACAGCAAGTCAAACAAAAACAAGAGTTCCCCAGTACTGTAATTTACTTAAAAGGAACTCATTTGCCAGAAATAGGTGAATGAAGAAAACAATGTATATACATACAATGGAAAATTACCCAATAATTAAATGAACTATTGAATTACGCAAAAATATGGATGAATCTTAAGAAAAATATGCTGAAACTCAGAGAAAAAAGAATGATGGCATATGATTTCATTTACTTAAAATTCTAGAAAATGCAAACTACTCTACCGTGACAAAAAACAGGTCAACGGTTATTTGGGAATGGGGAGAGGAGGTAAGAACAGGGAGAGGGATAAGAAAAATTTTGGTGTGATATGTTCATTATATCTTTTTTTTTTTTTTTTTTTTTTTTTTTTAAAAGAAAGAGGGACAGTGAGAGAGACAGAGAAAGGGAGAAACAACTTTATTTAGTTTTTCACATGGCCTTAGTTGCTCTAACACTTAGTTGTGTACGTGGTGCTGGGGTTTGAACCCGGGTCCTCGCGCTTGCCAGGTAAGCGCCGAAACCGCTGAGCCACCGCTCCAGCCCCTGTTCATTATATCTTAATTGTAGTGATGGTCACAATTCATCAAATCATGTACTTTAAACATGTAGTTTATGTCAATTATATTTCAACTACACTGTTGAGAGAAACTGAGAATATTCTTTCTGAAACACAGATATTCAAGATGCAGAAGGGACATGGACAGTTAAGAATGGAGATAAGGCTGGGTGTGGTGGTGCAAGCCAGTAACTTGGGAGGGCTGAGGCAAGAGGATTACAAGTTTGTTTTTAAGAACTTCATTTTTAATTTGTAATAAAAGTTTACAACCTGATTTTTTTCAAAAAAGTCAACAAACTGCAAGCACCTGTTAATAAAGATCTTAAATAATAAAAGAGAGGATTACAAGTTTGACATCAGACTCAGAGACTTCTGCAACTTAACAGGGTCCTGACTTTCACCTCCCTAGGATTATAGGTGTGGCTCACTGCATATGGCAGAAATAAGTAATTTCTTTGTCAGTTGGTCAAGATATATCAAGTCTGAAATGGAATAGAACAGATAACATCTCAAGTACCTGATGGATGCATAACATTCCAGGAGTGAGGGTGAGGGAAAAACAACAAAAAATGTCCTTTTAAATTATTTGTTATTCTGGTCTCCCTCTAGGCTATGATAACAGATTGATTGATAGATTATTTGATTTAGGAGAGGGACAGTGGGAGAGAGGGAGAGAGGGGAAGGGGAAAGAATTTTATTTTAGCTGTTTATGTGGCTTTCTTTGCTCTGACACTTTGCTGTGTATGAGGTGCTGGGATTCAAACCCATGTTCCTGTGCATGTCAGGCAAGCATCAAAACCGCTGAGCTACTGCTCCAGCCCAAACAGATGCATTTTTTTTTAAATCCTTACTTTTTCTATCCTTATTTTAAAAAATTTGTTCAACAGTCTTACATATTAGAGGGAACTGTTGTTACACATTCATGCATACATGGATATTGACATAGTGAGATAGTAAGTTAAGGCCAATCCTGGTCCAGCATCTACCCTTCATCCATTCCCAAACTCATGTCTCCTCTGTAATCCCACTATACTATAATTTGAAATGAACATATAGATATATATTAGTTTTTGACATTTCTGAATTAATCTGCCTGCCTGCGTATAGTTAGGCTTCTAATGGGAGTTGAGTATTCCCAGCTATATTGATAACCCCCTTATCCCTCCTTCCCCTCCCTACTTCCCTCCCCTTCCCAGTAGATTTATTTTTAATAAATTTCTATTACTATCTGGGTTACATAAATATCAGAATTTCAGGGCTGGAGCAATGGCTCATCAGTTGGAGCACTTGTCTGGCATGCACACGGACCCAGGTTTGAATCCCAGCACCACGTACACAAGCATACATGATTTAGTGTTGGAGAAACAAACAAGCAACAATAACAAAACCCCAGATGAATAAATAAAATTGAAAAAAAAAAAAGCAGAATTTCAGATAGCCTTGAATCATACTTCAGTTTCTCCGGAGAGACAAGCAGGGACACTAGAAGCTTTAAATAAGGAAAGGGTTGGGGGATGTACCTCAGTGCTTACCTAGAAGGTACTCTGTTCAATCCTTAGCAACAGACATGCATGCATACACCCACTCTGTGACCTGCGCCTCAACAAGGGAATATGAATGTGTGCTTAACTAATCATTAAAGGGAATAAGGACAAATTGGCTAGCAATGTGGAATAGAACTGACATACTCAGCCAGGTGTGGTAGCACATGCCTATCTATAATCCCAGCAACTTGGGAGGCTAAGGTAGGAGGATCGTCAAAGCCAACCTCAGCAACTTCGTGAGGCCCTGAGCAACTTAGCAAGACCCTATCTCAAAATAAAATATAAAAAAGGGCTAGGGGGCTGGAGCAATGGCTTGGTGGTTACGGCTCTTGCCTAGCAAGCGCAAGGACGTGGGTTCGAACCCAGCATCACATACACAATGAAGTGTTGGAGCAATGAAAGCCACATGAAAAACTTTTAAAAAATTGATTCTTTCACTGTCCCTCTCTTAAAAAGGGCTAGGAAAAGTGCTTCAGTGGTTGAGTATCCCTGGGTTCAATCCCTAGTACCAAGGGGGAAAAAAAAAAAAAAAAGACATATTCGGAAAGATATATTCAAAAAGTTTGTGCACTCCTGTAATCTTAGCTACTAGGAAGGCTTGAGGCAGAATTGCCTGTTTAACTTAGATCCTGTTTCAAACTAAAAAGCAATTGGGGATATAACTCAGTGGTAAAGCGCACATGCATGGGTTCAATCCCTTGTACTGGGGATGAAAAATGGAAAAGGAACACAATAATAACCAATTTGAAGAACATCAGAGCACGTTTTATTTGATCATAAATATTTTTATTAAAATACTGGATGGGGGGGCAGGAGTGGTGGCTTAGCAGGTAGGGCGCTTGCCTGGCATGCGCAAGGATCCAAGTTCAAACCCCAGCATCATGTACATAACGAAGTATTTGTTGGAGCAACGAAGGCCACATGAAAAACTAAATAAAATTGATTCTTTCTTTCTCTCTCTCACTGTCCCTCTCTCTTAAAAAAAAAAAACACAAAAAACTGGATGGGCTCAGGTGTAGTGGTGCACTCCTATAAACCCAGCTACTAGGGAGGCTGAGGCAAGAGAACTGCAAATTTGAGCATAGTTTGAACAACTTAACAAGATCCTGTCTCAAAATAGAATTAAAAAAGGGCTTGGCATGGTGGCACACACCTATCATTTCAATGACTCAGGAGGCTAAGGCAGGAGGATCACAAGTTTAAGGCTAGTCTCAGCAACTTAGCAAGACTTTGTCTCAAAAATAAAAACAAAAGGAGCTGGGGAATTGCAATGTCCAGAATATATATACACATCTTATACACATTTTATATTGTCTTGTTAAAATCTTGTAAGGTTGCTCAAAAATAAAAAAATTTATTTAAAAAAAAAAAGGAGCTGGGGATGTGGTAAATGATTAAGCATCCCTGGGTTTAATCCCTGGTACCTAACCCGCCCAAAAAAGTAAAAGGTATAGCTCAGTGGTAGAGTGCTTCTCTAGCACGTGTGAGGTCCTGGGTTCAACTCCTAGTACTAAAAAAAAATTAAAGAAACACATGAAAATATAGAAATTTCTTTTCATTGCTCTTTTTTTTTTTGTACTGGGGATTGAGTTCACAGGTGCTTTATCACTGAGTTACATCCCTAGCCCTTTGAAAATATTTTTTTATTTTGAGAGAGCGTCCCGCTACATTGCTTAGAGCCTTGCTAAGTTGCAGAGGCTGACCTTGAACTTGTGATCATCCTACCTCAGTCACTGGGTTTGTAGGCATGTACCATGTTGAGATTTCACCTCCAAACCTCTTTATTTCTAAATTTGAAGCACTTGAATGGAAATTCTAAGTGGGGAAATAGGAAATGAGGCTGAATTAAAGGGATCTCATAGTTGGCAGAAATCATATACTGAAGACAGTAGAAACAATCATCTGTAACATCTGAGAACAATTTAATTGGGTATGTGAGGACATTTGGTTTGCAACAGTAAGAAAACCTAAAATAAAGTTTTACATGCACAAAATAAAAGAAAAATTAACACATGTGCCATATAATGAACATATTCCCCAAGTTCTTTTATTTGGAATTTGTCAATTTGAACACTATTGAATAAAATATTAAATTTTGTTTCAAGTTGAATTAGCCCTCAGGAGTATTTTGTCACACATTTCAAGTCTAAAATGAAATTAAGTTAAATGGGACATACAGGGAATGGCATTCTTTTCCTTGGACTATACAACTGACTCACACTACCATGTACCTCCTGTCCCACATTGCCATGGTTATTAGTGAACAGATTTATAGAACAGAGGCAACAAATACTAAAAACATCTTTGCAGCAACCGGAAGTACCAGAACCTATTTTAACAAGGAACTGACGGAAAAAGGCAATTTGGTAGGATGGATAGGATGTGGTCAGTTTGACTACTACTTAAACCTGGATTCTTCAAAAAAAGGAGAGAAAAGAAATAAGAGTACAATAATGAATTTGAAAAACTGATGCTCTGAATTGCTTACCTGGAAGGAAGGAGGCCTGAGGAGAAGGCTGCGATATCATCAGGCAGCTCATAGCATCACAGTATGCCATGATTCGGCAGTTTCCTGTCTGAGATACCGTGAAGGTCTTTTGGAAGTGGAACTTGTGCTTTCCTTGGTTGGAGGACAAGCAGTTTAAGAAACTTGCTTGGGAGCCCCTGGGTTGCTGTACAATATGATCTCGATGTTGCACAACAAGTTTCTGCAAGTCCTAAAATAAAAAAGATCTTGTTAAGTGCAAAACTTTTTTTCCCTCATATTGCCTTCAAAAACAATTTCTTGGGGCTGGAACAGTGGCTCAGTGGTTCTGGTGCTTGCCTGGTATGCACAAAGACAGGTTCGAACCCCAGCACCACATACACAACGAAGTGTTAGAGCAATGAAAGCCACATGAAAAACTAAATAAACTTGATTCTCTCTCTCACTGACCTTTAAAAAAAAGGGGGAGGGGGCTGGAGTGGTGGCTCAGCGTTTATGGCACTTGCCTCGCATGCACTCGTACACAGGCTCAAATCCCAGCACCATATACACAACAAAGTGTCAGAGCAACGAAAGCCACATGACAAATTAAATAAAATTGATTCTTTCTCTCTCTCATTGTCCCTCTCTTTAAAAAAAATTTTTTTCTTGCTAGGTAAGGTGATGCATGCCTGTATTCCCAGCGACTCAGGAGGCTGAGGCAGGAGGATTCAAAGTCTGCGGTCAGGCACAGCAACTTCTTGAGGTCTCAGAAACTTAGTGAGATCCTATCTCAAAATAAAAATAAAAAGAACCAACTATGTATGGTGATAGAAAGCCCCTGGATTCAATCCCCAATATCAAAAAAACAAAATAAAACAAAAAACCCCTCCCAAAACACCATCAAACAAACAATATCAACCACCAAACAAAAACAATCTGATAAAAAGATTTCTTGTCCTTTATATAAATTCTAAAGAACTGAATTTTTATAGTATTTCAACAAGGAACTGAAATAAGGAAAGCACAGAATCAAATATTGGGGGTGACTGTCATGCTGCCTAAAGCCTTCATTTATTGGCAGGTTTGGGGAAGTAAAATGACTAGCAAGCTGAGCATTCTCATTTGGCTGCCCAATATTTCTAAAATTCTGATTGCAGGAGGAATCAATCATCAACTATGTATTTCAGAAAATGCCCTGATCAGAAAGAAAACAGATTTTTTAAAATTCAACTTAGGGGCACTTACCCACAAAGTCACATACATCCTTAGCCCTCTTTATTTTTTATTTTGAGACATGGTCTCACTAAGTTGCTGAGGCTGGCTTTGAACTTATGAAGGATCCTCTATCCTCAGTCTCTTGAGCTGCTGGAATT
This sequence comes from Aplodontia rufa, assembly GCA_004027875.1. NCBI lineage: Eukaryota > Metazoa > Chordata > Mammalia > Rodentia > Aplodontiidae > Aplodontia > Aplodontia rufa. The sequence continues at coordinate 42,408 of PVKS010003673.1, forward strand.
ACAGGTGTGCGCCACCACACCTAGGTCACGTTTCAACAACTTGGTAAACCTATTTGTATCTGTCATGAACCTAAGTAACATTTAGATTCCCCTTTTTTATTGTGGGATTGAACTAGGCCTTATGCATGCTAAGCACACTGACTAGCACTGAGCTACACCCGCCATTCTCTTCAATTCTGAATCCTTAACTCTGAGTTAGAAGAGCAAACTCACCTGGACACGGCTATTAAGTTTAGTACATTCATCAGTAAGAACCTGAAGTTGAAGACGGCACTGTGCAGATTCTAACTCAGCCTGCTTCCTGAGCATCTGCTCCTTCTGTAAGGCACTAGAAGGGGAAAAACAGCAATAGGTGGCAAATAGAAAACCTACAGAAGACTTCCTATCAAGATGGCATGGTAAATTCACACTGTGATACACATACTTTGCTGTAAACACATCGTGGTGTGGAGAAAATACATTCTGATTCTTTTTGTGTGTGTGTGGCAGTATTAGAAATTGAATAGATAAAATACAGAAAGAGTCTACTGGGCCTTTGCTGTTAAACAATGATAGCCAGGAATTTGACTCCTACTATAGAAGGTTCTATGTAAAATGAAGGAATGAAGAAACAAACCCAACACTCTGCTTTAAGCTAAGGCAAATATTAAAAGAACTTAAAGATAACTTATTGGAGTAAAAGAAAATAAGTTGTTGGTTCATGAAATATTCAAATAACATACCAAAAAAAAGAGGATGAATTAGAGATAAAAGTATATACCAAGCAAATGCTAACAAAATAAATATCAATTATAATTAAGGCAAAAAAGTACAAATAGGTCATAGCTAGGTCCAGGGGCAAAAGCCCATAATCTCAGTGACTTGGGATGCTGAGGCAAGAGGATCATCAGTTTGAGACCAGCCTGGGCAACTTAAGAGACACTCTCACCCAAAGTTCAATTCCCCAGTACCAGACAGACAGACAGACAGACACAGACAGACAGACAGACAGATAGATAGACACACACACACACACACACACACCATGAATAGGCATAAACACTACATGATAAAAGGACATTCCAAGAATAACACTCATAAATTTGCATATACCTAAAAAATTTCAAAATATGAAATGCAAAAACAAGGTCAGAATTCCATTTCAATGAAATTGAAAAGAAAAAAAATGATGAAAATTAGAAGGGAAGAGATAAAGCTGCCCTTATTTATCTTTAAGAAAAATTCAAGAGTACTTTCTAAACTATTATGGTTCAGCCAGGTTGCTTGAATCAAGACCAAGAAAAGGAATCTGCTGGCCACAGTGATGCATACCTATACTCCCAGTTACCAGGAAGGCTGTGGCAAGAGGACCACAAGTTTGAGGCCATCCTCAGCAACTTAGCGAGACCTTGTCTCAAAATCAAAATAAAAAAGGGCTAGGGGAATACACAGTTCAGTGACAGAGGGCCTGTGGGTTAAATCCCAGTACCACAAAATAAAAAGCAACCCCTGCCCCCATAAAAACCCAAGCCACCCAGATCAGCTGGACGTAGTAACATATGCCTGTAACCCCAGACACGTGGGAGGCTGAGGCAGGAGGACCACAAGTTCCAAGCCAGCCTAAGCTACTTACGGAAAACCACCTGGCTCAAAACAAAACTTAAGAAGGACTCAGTGGCAGAGCACTTGCTTAGCATGTGTGAGGAGCTGTGTTCAATCCCCAGGACCATAAAACAAAAACAAAACCAAAAATAAGAAAATCAGATAAGATTCCCCTCATATCAGATTACTGAATGAACAGGAAAAAAAAAGACTTATTCCCAAAAATAATGTTAACAACAGGAATTCAGGAATAAAGTTAAAGGATACACATGATCTTTATGAAGCAAAGCACACTTGAGAAATACATAAGGGAAGAGAATAAATGGAAGGATATTATATAATGTCATAGCTTCTAGAGTCTTTCTAAGACTCTATCATGGCCGGGTGTGGTGGTGTGCACCTGTAATCCCAGTGATTGTGGAGGCTGAAGCAGGAGGATCATAAGTTCAAAGCCAGCCTCAGCAATTAAGCGAGACCCTGTCTCTAAAGAAAATATTTAAAAAGGGCTGGGAATGTGTGGCTCAGTGGGTAAGCATCTCTGGGTTCAAACCCTGATACAAAAAAAAAAAAAAGGACTATCATGGAGATGGTAACTCCTCAAGTTCTCTAGAAATTTTGTCCTTTCAACCAAGAAACAAAAGGATTTTGGGGGGGTGGCAATGAGAATTGAACCCAAGGGCACCCTGCCACTGAGCTATATCCCCAGTCCTTTTTATTTTTTGTGATCCTCCCACCTCAGTCTCCCAAACATGTGTACATCACCACACTCACCTTCATATAGAACTTAAAAATTAACTTTAGCTATGTGGTGGCACACATCTATAATCTGTTATTCAGGTATCTGAGGCAGGAGGACATTGAGTTTGAGACCAGCCTGAGCAATTTAGTAAGACTGTCTCAAAAATTAAGATGGACTGGTGATGTAGTCAGTGGTAGAGAACGTGCCTAACACTTGCAAGGTCCTGGGTTCAATTCCAAGTACCAAAAAAAAAAAAAAAAAAAAAAAGGCAAGAAAGTTTTTATTGGTACTGGAGATTTAATCCATGGATGCTTTACCACCAAGTCACATTCCCAGCCCTTTTTACTTCTGATTTTGAGGCAAGGTCTCACTAAATTGCTGGGGCTGGCCTCTCTTTAATGCTCTTAAAGCATATTTTATGTGGTGACTTTTTGTTTTGGTACAGGGGATGGAACCCAGAGGTGCTTTACCACTGAGCTACACCCTCTACTCTTTTTGAGATAGGGTTTTTACTAAGTTGCCCAGACTGGAACTACTGGGATCTTCCTGCCTCAAATTCCCAAGTCACTGGGATTACACACGTATCCCACCATACCCAGCTTTAAGTGGTGCTCTAAGCAACTGCTTCAGGCTCACAAAACATTGGTCAATTTTCTTGCACTGTACTGCATGTGCACATTTCACATGAGCTTCCTTAGGAAAGCTGCTGTACAGGTCCTCAGGAACATCTAAAGCAAAAGTGGCACCAGGTAAGTCACGGGCCAGATCGCTGCCCCTGCTTTTTATGATGGGGTCTTGATATGTTACCCAGTGACCCCAACTCATGGGCTCAAGCATTCATCCTGCCTCAGTCTCCTGGGTGCTTGGGACTAGAGGAATGAATGCATCAGAGTGCCCAGCTTCAAATGCTCATTTTTAATGCTGCATGGAGAGCACATAGCACAGATTCCTTTCTGAAAATCATCAGGTATGCATTTTAAGTAATGTGAAAATAGACTGCAACGATCAGAGATCACAAGTCATAAAGCCTCAGAACCACACTAAAAGTAAACACACTCCCTTTTTCAGCTTTGCCTATAAGGAACACAAAAGGAGTATTCTAGGTAGGCACACCGATCACTTACCTTTTTACACGTTCCTGTTCACTAGTGTCCAAAGCCCTGAGGGTTCGGGCATAAAGGACAATGATGTCATTGTGCTTGGCTTTCTTGTTGCACTAAAGAGTCCAATGGGAAACAATTAGAGTGTTTCTAGGAATTTGGATTTAACGTACTGGGTTCTTACTTATGATCCTCACCTGGGGACACTTTCGTGCTTGTCCTTTGAGCCACTTAGAAATACATTTATACCCAAACAGGTGCCCACAACGTAATGCTGAGAGCCGATGGTCCCCAGCATTGGTCCACTGTTCCAAACATATTGTGCAAGTGTCCCCTTCTTCTTCATCCATAGAAGCAGAAGATAAAATAGGGTTGGACTTCTGGGGAGACTGCTGGATGGAAATTGGAATACATTCAAATGAGAAAATCCAAACTCACTCTCAAAGAGGGAGACAACTCTATCCAATTACAAAAGTGCACAGAAATAACATAAACATAACCACTGGATACAGAAAAACAGCAATACCTATAAACTACTTGTCATTTTTTCTAGAATGCAATCTGGAAAAATATAATATAAACCCTGAAAATACTACTACTTTTTTTGGTGCTGTGGATTGAACCCAGGGATACATGCATTGTAAACACCCACTCAAGCACTAAGCTACACCACCAGCCCTTTCTGAAACAGGATCTTGCTAAGTTGCTGAGACTGGCCTCAAACTTGTTCCTCCTGTCTCAGTTTCCCACATCCCTGGGATTACCAGTGTATGCTACCACTTCTGGCTCCATACTACTTTTTATTTTTCCTTTCGTACCAGGGATTGAACACAGAGGGGCTTAACCACTGAGCCATATCACCAGACCATGTTTTTGTTTTTGTTTTTGTTTTTGTTTTTTGAGATGGGGTCTTGCTAAGTTGCTGAGGCTAGCTTTGAACTTGTGATCCTCCTGCCGCCGCCTCCTGAGCCTCTGGGATTACAGACATGAGCCACCACACCTGATTTCCATATTTTTTTATCTTGTGAAATTCTTGAATTGTTCCCCCTTCATTAAAATGAAGAAAAGCAGCTATCTGTACAAAGGTATGAAAATAAAACAAAAATATTCAGGCAACCATTATAATCAACAGCAGATAATAGGTTCGTTATACATTCAAAATTGGGTCTTCAACTCGGCTATAAAATATTTAGCTCTTGTGACTCAGAGGGAAAATTCAGGAAAAAAGGATATAAACATCTTACAAAAACATTAGTAAAAAGCAATCATTAATAATTAAAGAAACTTTTTTTTTTAAGAGAAGAGTCAGGGCTGAGCGGGTGGTTCAGCGGTTACTGTGCTTGCCTGGCATGTGCAAGGATGCAAGTTCAAACCCCAGCACCACATACACAATAAGGTGTCAGAACAATGAAACCCACATGAAAAACCAAACTAAATAAAATTGATTCTCTTTCTCTCTCACTGTCCCTCTCTCTTAAAAAAAAAAAAGAGAGAGAGAGAAAATGTCAATACTGCGCTGTAAATATAAAGTTGCACCAATTCCTGGAGGGCAATTTGGTCTTATCAAAATTACGGAGAGAGAGAGGGAGGATCAATTTTATTTAGTTTTTCATGTGGCTTTTGTTGCTCTGACACTTCATTGTATCGTGGTATTGGTGTTCAAACCTGCATCCTCATGCATACCAGACAAGTGCCATAACTGCTGAGCCACTGCTCCTGCCCCATAATACAATTAATGTCAGAAAAAATAAAGAGGCAACTATAGTATACGCGACAAGGAAAGAGTTAACTGAAAACTTACTTCTATGATGGAATACTATATAATTAATACTAACAAGATTTCTATTTTATGCACTGAGAATGGAAAGTCAACCAAGATGCAATAAGCAAGGAAAAAAAAGAGTCATGCAGAACAAATATAATCCCTTTTGCATAAATTTTAACAATGAACATATACATACATATATATATATACATAAAAATTTTCAAGAATAAAAATATGGAAACCATATATAAACATGTGAAAAAGCAGACAAAAATGTTTTTGTTTGTTTTTTTTTTGGTACCAGGGAACTTAGGGGCGCTTAATCAGTGAGCCACATCTTCAGCCTTTTTTATTTTGCGACAGGGTCTAAGTCACTTAGGGCCTCACTAAATTGCTGACACTGGTTTTGAACTTGGCGGCGATCCTCCTGCCTCAGCCTCCTGAGCTGCTGGGATTATAAGCATGTGCCACCATGACCAGTTATAAATGTTGTTTTAAGAGTGACAGAATTCAAAAGCAGGTATAAATGATTTGTAGCTAGGAAAATAAACATAGGATTTTTTTAAAACATGAAAGTTGTTTATCATATTCTGTTTGATAATGTATAAGGCATATTTAACACTATTTATTTTTCTTTTTTCTAGTCCTGAGGACTGAACCTAGGAATATTCTGCAACTGGATTACATCCTAACCCTTTTTATTTTTTATTTTAAGATTGAATGGGTGTGGGTCTCACTAAGTTGCAGAGGCTAACCTCAAACTTGAGATCCTCCTGCTTCAGCCTCCTCAGACCCTGGGATTACAGGTATGAACTATCATGCTGGGTTATACCTACTTTCTCAATTCATACTTAAACTTGTTAGGTAGGCAGTACATGTTATTCTGAAATACACCCAACCTTTTTAAACTTAAGAGGAAGCAATCACACAAACAAAGAGTTAACTGGGAAAGGATCCATATCTGGGCTTGGTATGGTTTGGGTATGTGATGTCTCCCAAAAGCTCACGTGTGGTGGCATACACCTATAATCCCAGCAGCTCAGGAGGTGGAGGCAGGAGGATTGCTCCTGGGTTCAATCCCTGGCACATAGGGGAAAAAAAAATCCAGGTGGTAACTGTAGGCAGGTAGGGTGTGGCTGAAGGAGGTAGATCACTGGGGGCATGCCTTTGGGGATATGTATTTCGTCTCTGGTGAGCGGAGCTCTCTCTGGTTCCTTGTCGCCATGTCCTGAGCTGCTTTTCTCTGCCACATCCCTCCATCGTGATGTTCTGCCTCACCTTGGGCCCAGGGTATGAAGTCAGCTGACCATGGACTGAACTTCTGAAACTAAGCCAGAATAAACTTTTCCTCCTCTACTTGTCATCAGATCTTGTGGTCACAGGGCCTATTGTCTTCAAAGTCTGCAAACTTTCCATTTTAACCTGAACCCTACTTTAAGATGAAAACATAAAACTTTTATTTAAAAGGATGTCCATGTTACCTGTTTGGGGAGGGTCTTGCCTCCACTGATGTATGTAACTTCTTGGTCTGCTGAGATACTTCCCAGTTGCTCTGCCAAGTTGTATTCAGAAATGATAGGACAGAGATATACAAAAGACATGAGTTCAGCATGAGAATTTAGCAGGACAAACTCACTGAAGTTTTTAATTTTTTTTTTTTTTTTTTTTTTTAAAGAGAAACAACTTTATTTAGTTTTTCACATGGCCTTAGTTGCTCCAACACTTAGTTGTGTACGTGGTGCTGGGGTTTGAACCCGGGTCCTCGTGCTTGCCAGGCAAGCGCTGAAACCGCTGAGCCACCGCTCCAGCCCAAGTTTTTAATTTTTAATTGGTACTGTTCCTATAAAAAGGATGGCAATTTCCCCAAAGTAGCATCAATGAGTTTCTTACTATTACTACTTTACTTACTTTATATATTCTCAAATACACATTTAAGTATAGAGAATATTATAACCAAACAAGTACCCATCACCCAGTTTATTAAATAATCAACACTTTTCCAATCTTGTTCCAATTAAACCCCAGGCAACTGTTTTCTTTCAGCTGGAATATTAAATTCCAAAATGTCATTCCACTTAAAAGAATTCTGAAACATCAATAAGAATTCTTTTTTCTTTTTTGAGGTGGTGAGGATTAAGCTCAGGGCCTCATACATGCTAAGCAAGCATTCCAGAGCTATATCTCTAGCTCTTTTTAAAATTATCTTGTACTTTGAGACAGGGTCTTGCTAAGCTGCCCAGGCAGGCCTCAAACTTGAGATCCCCTGGTCTTACTCTCCCAAGCAGCTGAGAATACAGGTCTGCCTACAGCTAGAATAACTTTGGCTGTTTTATTCAAAAAGATCTTTCATGCCCATTTTATTCATTCCCATTTGCACTCGAGCCTTAAGCAACTACTAGTCTTCTCAATAAACTTGCCTTTTCTGACATTTTATGTTAAGTGGAAGCACAAAAATATCTATGCTTGTGTGCTGTTCTTTAAAATAGAAAAAAGTCTTCAATGTAATCTTTTATTAATTTTAGATTTCAATGCACTCCCTACACTTGATTTTTATCACTCAGGTGGAGTTCTAACACTAGAATGGCTTCAGTTTTTACACTTTCATTTTTTATAACCTCTGATACGTAAAACACCCCTTTTATGGTATGAAGAATGAATCCAATTGTTTTTTTCCAGGTAGCTATCCAGTTTTATATAGTACTAATTTAAAAGTCTACACTTCCTACTGATCTGAGACATTCCCTTTGTAATATGCTATAATGTCACATACATTTAGGTCTTTTTCTAGATGTTACATTCATAGAATGTCCTACATTTTGGATTTGAACGATCACATCTAAGTTGTTCCCCAACTGCTTTCCTGTAAACTGCAAAAATTCGTTGTTAGATCTACAGCCTTGAACAGACTCAGGGTTTTTTGTTTTAGTTTTTCCTGGGGTCAATGTTCTTCCTAGGTAGCATGAGTATTTTTGATTGCAGCACATTAAGACTCACATAAGGTCTAGAGGTCCTATTCTGTAAGATCCTAAGATTAATCACTGCTGAATTCCATCAAGCTTTCCATAGATGATCTTTGCCTAGATAAATCATTTTACTTGGAGTCACAAAAACAGTGATTTCTCTACCATCCTGCCTTAATTATTGGATGGATTTTTTTCTACTTAAAAACACTTCTGGGCTGGGGGATGTAGCTAGGGGGCTATAGTACAATGCTTGCCTGGCATGCTTAAAGCCCAGGGCTCAATCCCCAGCACTGAAACAAAACAAAACAAATAAACAAACAAACAAAAAAACCTTTCTTCATCAACTACTGTTATCCTAAATTCAGTCTATAAAGGAAAGGCAAGGTAATCCTTGACCCTTTACTTACCAGTTTTCAGAGAAATGAACTGGAGTCTAACATCTTAGGATGGTGACATGTTAAGTTTTTTGAAAATTATATATATCTACAAACTTACGTTTTCACAGATTTGACATATTTAAATTCACAATCCATTATTTTTTGATGCTTAAACCATACTATCTTAGACCCCTGAGGGCCCTTTTAAGGTCATTCCTATGCCTACTGCTTACTGATCTAACTCTTGAGACTTAGATAGTTCCCTTGTGGTCTAGCATAATAAAATGCCCTGGGCTCATTCTGTTTTCTTCTTTCCTTCCTGATGGGGATTAAACCCAGGGCCTTGTGCATGCTAGACAAGGGCTCTACCACTGAGCTACATCCCCACTCACATCCTCTTTTTTCAAATTCTTCAAGAACAGGGTCTTGCTAAATTGCTCATACTGGTCTTAAATTTGTAATCTTCCTGTCTTGGCATCCTAATTAGCTGGGATTATAGGACTATGTCACTGTGTTCTGTCTCATCCTGTATCTTTCTTATACTAGAGCTGACAAGCCATTTCTCCAAGAAGTCCTGGCTTCTTTTAATGGGAAAAAGCACCAAAAGACCAAAATCTGGTATTAGAGGATTTGTAATATAAGCAGGACATCTAATTTAGGGTTCTCTGCCTATCCAAGGCTAAATAAAGTTCCACTTAACATAGTACATGACACTGTACTAGGAACTGAAAGTGACATCTTTTTTTTTTCCTTTCCCCCTTTTCTTTTTGCAGTGCTGGACATTAAACGCAGAGCCCTGGGTGGCTCTCTACCACTGAGCCATGCCCCTAGTCTAAAAGTGATATCTTAGATGAATTTACAAAATTTTTCCTTCAAATAAAAAAAATCCACTTCTTTCTCAGATGTGTAAGAAAATTAAAGAATGTAAAATTCTATTACAAAGAGACTAATTCACAGGGATACAAATCACGTAAAACTACAGTCAGACCAAATCCTCTCATAACCAAGACCAGAGAAAGCTCTGTAGTATAAAAAGAGGAATCCATGACATTTGAGGAAGAAAGGGAAGATCAAATCTACTTTTTCTATTTTTTTTTTTTTTTTTTTTTTTTTTTGCCTTCTTAAGCTTAAACTTAGTGGATGTTAGACTTGTGAATCCAAACCTGGATAAAATACTGACCTTCTGAAATGACAGCTCCAGACTCCTCTGCCTGGACAACAATCTCTTCATATTCTGCAGAGCTGTCACTGTCAGAATCAGAACTGCTGGATACCTCCAAGTCTTCAGGCACAGGATTCCTAGTGTCTGAATCATACGACGTAGCTGGAAAGTGAGGTTGGGTCCTGCTCACCTGAAAGTAAGCATCCAGCGGTGCTCTCAACCTATGTATGCAGAAAAACAACAGAACCATAGTACAATGGCCCATCAACAAAAAAAATAACCTATAGTAATTCAAAGGTAAATCCTAGTCATTTCAACCCATTTCCAAGCCACCTTTGAAAACTGAAGGAGGAAGAGCAGATTTAGGCAGATGTTAACCAACCTGAATATTCTTTGTGTGGGGGGTGGGGTGGGGTGATACTAGGGATTGAACCTGGGGGTGCTTTTACCAGCAGTACATTGCAGCCTTCTTTTCTTTCTTTCTTTTTTTTTAAAGAAAGGATGAGACACACAGAGAGAAAGAGAAAGAGAAAGAGAAAGAGAAAGAGAAAGAGAGAGAGAGAGAGAGAGAATGAATATGAGTCAATTTTATTTAGTTTTTCATGTGGCTTTTGTTGCTCTGACACTTCATTATGTATGTGGTACTGGAATTTGAACTTGGGTCTTTGTGCATGCCAGGCAAGTGCATAACTGCTGAGCCACTGCTCCAGCCCACATCCCCAGCCTTTCTTGGGTCAGGGTCAACCTCAGTTGCCTAAGGTCTTGCTAAGTTGCTGAGGCTTGTCCTGAACTTGTGACCCTCTTACCTCCCAAGTTGTTGGGATTACAGGCATGAGTCACCATACCCGACTGGATTCTTTCTTTCTTTCTTTTTTTTTTTTTTTTAAGAGAAAGAATCAATTTTTTATTTAATTTTCCATGTGGACTTCATTGCTCCAACACTTCATTGTGTACATGGTGCTGGGGTTTGAACCTGCATCTTTGCGCATGCCAGGCAAGCAGTATAACCACTAAGCCAACCCTCCAGTCCTGGATAATCTTTTTTTTTTAAAGCAAGAGAAAGGGAGAATGATAGAGACAGAAGGAGAAAATCAACTTTATTTAGTTTTTCATCTGGGTTTTGCTGCTTCAACACTTAGCTGTGTATGTGGTGCTGGGGTTCGAACCTGGGTCTTCATGCATGCCAGGCAAGCACAATACCACTGAGCCACAGCACCAGCCCTGGATGTTCTGTTTGTTTTTTCTTTAAATCACTGCTACCTGAGTCCACAATGGAGCTGGACTTTTCTGCTTAAAGCTAATTACTCGGTGTAATTTTACAATTTCATGTATCACAAAACTGCCAATTTAAAAGTGAACAACTTGCTGGGCACAGTGGTGTATGCCTATAATCCCAGCAACTTGGGAGGCTGAGGCCCTAAGTAACTGAATAAGACCCTGACTTAAAATAAAAAATATAAAAAGGGCTGGAGATATAGCTCAATGGTAAAGTACCCCTATGTTCAATCCCCAGTACCAATAAATAAATAAACAAATGAAAAGTGAACAACTTAGTGATTTTTAGCATGTCCAAAACGTTATGTACTCAGAACTGCTGATTCCAAAACATATTCATCTTCCTAACAGGAATCCTGTTCTCAAAAGCAGTCATTCCCTTTTCTCTCCTTCACCCAAACCACTAATCTAATTTTTGTTTATAGATTTGCCTATTCTGGATATTTCACATGAACTGAATCTTACAATATGTGGCCTTTTATGTCTGGATTCCTTCACAATTTGATAAATATAAACTTGCACCATATACAAATCACTATAGTTCCAGGTTTTCACTTATCTTTCTTGTCAAGCTGCTGGCTAGAACCCTGCAGTACCAAAGCTGAACGGAAGTGGTAAAACAGTGATCTTAATTATGTTTCTCATTTTAGGAGTAACACTTTCAGTCTTTTTTTTTTTTTTTTTACACCAAGGATTGAACCTAGGAGTGCTTAGCCATTGAGCCACATCCCCAGCCCTTTATATTTTGGGACAGGGTCTTTGCTAAGTTACTCAGGGCCTTGCTAAGTTGCTGAAGCTGGCTTTGAACTTGCAATCCTCCTGCCTCAGCCTCCTGAGCCACTGGGATTACAGGTGTGGGCTGCCATGCCCAACAAAGCTTTCAGTCTTTGACCATTTATTAAGATGTCATATGGAAGGGCTGGGGCAGTGGTTCAGTAGTTACTGTGCTTGTTCAGCATGCCCGAGTACGTGAGTTCTAACCCCAACACCGTGTACACAATGAAGTCTCAGAGCAACAAAAAGTCACAAAAGCTAAATGAAATTGTTTCTCTTTATCGCTCTCTTAAAAAAAGGTCACATAGAGGTTTTTCATTAACAACTTTTATCCTGTTGAGGAAGTTCCCTTGCACTCCTATTTTACTGTTTTCATGAAAGGGTCTTGGATTTTGTCAAACGCTGTGTGTGTGTGTGTGTGTGTGTATGTGTGTGCACGCGCATGCATGTGCAAGTACTGAGATATTCATTCATTTACACATACTGTTTTGTTTTCTTGATACTAGGAATGAACTCAGGAGTGCTCTTCCTCTGAGCTACAACCCATATCCTCCTAAAACTTCTGAGAGAAAGGCAGGTATGGTAGTAGATATCTCTAATTCCAGTGCCTTTGGTAGGCTGAGTAGGAGATCAAAAATTTAAAAGCCTTGCAATTTAGAGACCTTGTCTCAAAATAAAAAATAAAAAGAACTGGGGAATAAATATAGCTCAGTGATAGAGCACTCTGGGTTCAATTTCCAGTACTGCACCACCCTTTCCCAACCCGCCCCCAAAGAAAGAAAAGACAGAATCTCATTCAATTGCCCAGCTGGCCTCGAACTTGTGATTCTCTTGCCTCAGCCTCCCCAGTTACTGGGATTATAGGCATACACCACTGCACCCAACACCTATATTATGATACTATGGTGTATTTCATCAATTGCTTTTTGGATGTTGAACCAACCTTGCTTTCCTGAAACAAATGTTATTTGGTTATATATAATCCTTCTTACATGTTGGTGGACTTGATTTTATTATATGCTTTTGGTATCAAACTAATATTGACCTCACAGAATCAGTCAGGAAATGTTCCCTCTTCCTCTTTTTTTTTTTTTTTTTTTTTTTTTTGTTGGGGGGTGAGGGGAATAGTTTATCAGGTAATGGGTCCTTACTTCCATTTTTTTTTCTTTTCAAAGAGAGAGTGCGAGAGACAGAATTAATTTTATTTATTTATTCATTTGGTTTTAGTTTTTCCAACACTTAGTGGTGCTGGGGATCAAACCTGGGTCCCTGCGCATGCCAGGTAAGCACTCTGAGTCACCACTCCAGACCCTGTTTATTTCCTTTTTAAATAACTTGCTAGAATTCACAAGTGATGTCATCTGGTTTTGGGGTTCTTCTTTTTGAAAAGGGTTATTTCTTTTTTGGCAGTGTTGGAAATTGAACTCAGGGCTTCGTGGAAGCTAGATAAATATTCTACTACTGAGCTCCTTCCCCAGACCTTTTTTAAGACAGGATCTCACTAACTGCTCAAGATGGTCTTGTACTTGTGATCCTTCTGCCACAGATTCCTGAGTAGGTGGGGAATGACAGGCATGCGCAACAATGCCGGACAAGATTTTGCATAATTATTACTAACTCAATTTCTGTACTGTTTTGGTCTATTCAGATGTTCTTTTTTTTCCACCCAAGTATTGGCAGTTTATATCTAATTAGTTGCCATTTTCACCTAGGGTATTTAATTTCTTGGCATAAAACTATTCATAGTATTCCCTTTTAATACTGTTCTCTTCCATAAAATTGATAGTAATATCCTCTAGTCTAATCTCAATTTTAGTATTTTTTCTTTTGTAGTACTGGGGATTGAACCCAGGGGAATGCTACCACTGAAACTACAGCCCCCAATTTTTTCTTTTTTGGTAAAAGGGATTAAAACCAGGAGTGCTTACCAGCATCTCCCTGCCGTTTTTGTTTTTGTTTTTTTGAGACAGGGTCTCATTAAGTTGTTAAGGCTGGCATTAAATTTGCAATTATTTTGCCTTAGACTCCTGAGTACCTGGGATTTTAGGTACACTCCACTTCCAGTCCCAATTTTAGTATTTCTGAGACTTCTCTCTTTAGTTTTTGTTCAGGTAACATGTACGAGGCACTGGGTTTGATCTTCAAATTTTAGATTGGTTCACTTTCTTTTATTTTCTCTATTTCATTTATTTCCATTTGTGTGTGTGTGTGTGTGTAGGGCACTGGAATATATTACCCCTGAGCTACACCCTCAGCTCTTTCACTTTTTATTTTGAGACAGGGTCTTACAGGTTGCTTAGGGCCTCAATAAGTTGCTGAGGCTATCCTTGAACTTGTGATCCTTCTGCCTCTGCCTCCCAAGTTGCTGGGATTACAGGGATACGCCACCATGTACTATGTTGGCTTTTTTTATTGTGTTTTTTAAAGAGAGAGAGGAGAGACAGTGAGAGAAAGAGAGAATCAATTTTATTTAGTTTTTCATGCAGCTTTTGTTGCTCCAACACTAAATTGTGTACATGGTGCTGGGGCTCAAACCCATGTCCTTGTACATGCCGGGCAAGCACAGTAACTGCTGAGCCACCCACCACTCCAGCTCCAGCATGTTGGTTTTTATAGTGCTCTTCAAGTCTTCTAGTTCCTTGTTATTTTCTAATCGTTTGACCTATGATTGAAAGTAAAATATTACCCAGGCACAGTGGTGCACAACTGCTAATTCCAGCAGCTCGTGAAGCTGAGGTAGGAGAATCACAAGTTCAAGGCCTGCCTCAGCAATTTAGCAAGACCTTAAAGCAACAAGGTGAGATCCTATCACAAAATAAAAAAAATAAGGGGGCTAGAGCAGTGGCTTGGTGGTTACAGCACTTGCCTGGCATGCACAAATACGTGAGTTCAAACCCCAGCACCACATACACAGCGAAGTTTCAGAGCAACAAAAGCCACATGAAAAACTAAATAAAATTGATTCTCTCTCACTGTCCCTCCCTCTTTAAAATAAATAAATAAATAAATAGAATAAAAAATAAGGGCTAGGGAGAGAAAAGAGACTTTAAAAAAAAAATACCACTCTTCAATATTGTTTTTATGTAGCAAAATAAGCATTTCCATGTCCAGGTAAGGACACAGGGAAAGAAAACTATTATGAAGACCAACAGGGTGGATACAGTACTAGGTAGGGTTACCTAAAACTCAAGAAATCCTCCTTCCCTGCACTTACCATTTCTGAATAAAATACATTTTGCCCCCTCCTTATCCTCTGTAGTGTTAGACTCCCTCAGTTTCATGACAATGGGTACTCTGATCTGTCCAGTTCACCAAGAAACACCTCCAGGGCAAAGTTCAGTCTCTCACATGGTGGAAGTTTATAAATTCTGAATGAGTGATGATTCTCACAACCAAAATCAAGCAACTTCAAACAAAGGAAAAGGAATTTGTGACCTTGGCTGAGAAACCTTTTGGAAAGACCAGCTAACTACTTAGATTTCTCCAGCTTTGGCTTTGGTTCTCTTTTTCCTTTTGGGTGCTAGTGATTGGACTCGTGCACACTTTACCACTGAATTCTACATCCCCAGTCCTTTTTTATTTTGAGTCAGGGTCTAAACTGCTGAGGCTGGGGGCTGGAATGGTGGCTCAGCAGTTATGGTGCATGCCTGGCACGCGCAAGTCCACGGGTTTGAACCCCAGCACCACGTACAAGATGAAGTGTTGGAGCAACGAAAGGCACTCTCTCTCACTGTCCCTCTCTCTTTAAAAATTAATTAATCAATTAATTAATTGCTGAGGCTGGTCTTGAATGTTCAATCCTCCTGCCTCCTAAATCACTGGGATTACAGGTATGTACCACTGTACCCAACCTGACTGAGGTTCTTGACATCCAGCTCAGGGATAATCAAGTAAGCAAATGGCAAACACCATACTGAGAAATCAATCTCAGGAAATTCAGAAATTATAAGCAATCAGTCCTAAGAAAGCTCGCACACTTGTGTGCAATTAGTGTGGAGTTTGCTTATAACATAGTATTAGGGAAAATGGTATTAGGGAGAGAGGAAAGGAGGGAGGGGTAAGAAAGAGGGAGAGAGTGAAGAAGGAAAGAAGGGAAGGAGGGAGAGAGAGAGAATCAATTTTATTTAGTTTTTCCATCTGGCCTTTGCTTCTCCGACACTTAGTTGTGTATGTGGTGCTGGGTTTCAACCCGGGTCCTCACACTTGCCTGGCAACTGCCAAGGCACTGCTCCAGCCCATAAAAAAAGTTGTTGTTTTTTTTTTTTTTTAAGAGAGAGGGATAGCGAGAGAGAAAAAAAAAGAGAGAAACAATTTTTTTTCTTTTTTAAAGAGAGAAAGACAGTGAGAGAAAGAATCAATTTTTATTGAGCTTTTCACATGGCTTTCATTGCTCTGACACTTGGTTGTGTACATGGGTGCTGGGGTTTGAACCCATGTATTTGTGCATGCTGGGCAAGCGTCATAACCACCGAGCTACCACCGTGCTCTAGCCCCAAGAGATACCATTTTTTATTTAGTTTTTCATGTGGCTTTCATTGCTCCAAGACTTCGTTGTGTACATGGTGCTGGGGTTTGAACTCGGGTACTCGCGCAAATTGCCCGGCTCTAGCCCCAGGAAAAAAAGCTTTAATATCACATTTACTGGTTCCAGAATCCACATTCCTTCCACTGAACCACAAAGCCCTTGGCCTTTTAGGTTTATTCCATTTGTGCAGCTACACATATGGCTATAAATCAAATTGATTGACTGACATCCTTCAGTGGCTAAATTCTATAACCCACTCACTGAACAGATTCTACAATCAATTTTATGATAGAATTTTGTTTCTGTATCATGCTGACAATGCCAACAAGATAATTTGGCCTCGGTAGTGGTTTTATTTCTCTCTGCAAACTGGTATCTGGTTTATAAATGTCACCCTCTTATGAGCTGAATATCACCAGTCAGTATGCCTGACCAAAAGCAATCAACTCTGGAAACCCCCCACACTCCTAAGACTAAGTGCATGAACAAGCAAAGCTGAGGGCTACTGCAAGAAGCTACATTGCAGTCAGCCAGTTTCTGAGAGAAATAGGTATTCAAAATAGGTATCCGGGGTCCCCAAATTGCACAAGGTCCCATTACCTATGACACAAATGTATGTTATTCTACCTTATCATCTGAGAAATGATACCTTAAAATAATAATATTAATGCAAATCAGCAACTCAAGACCAGAACCACAGTAATACCAAGCTCTGAGACAACAATCAGCAAGATCCAAGGAAAAAGATGCTAGGGCTGGGGATGTAGCTCAGCGGTACAGTACTTCTATTCAGCATGGTCGAAGTCCAGGTTAGTACCACCAAAAGTAAATAAATACTTAAAAATAAAAGAAAAAGGGGGCTGGAGTGGTGGCTCAGGGTTACAGTACTTGCCTGGTATGTGTGAGTACACAGGTTCAAGCCCCAGTACCATGCACACAACTAAGTGTCTGAGCAACAAAAGCCACATGAAAAACTAAATAAAATTGTCTCTCTCACTGTCCCCTCTTTAAAAAAAGAAAAGAAAAAGACCCTGAATCAAGAATCAGAAGGCAAAAGTCCAATTTTAGAGTCACCCCAGGCAAATCACAAATTATTCCACTGGCTCTCTCATTGTAAAACAGGTAACAGATAAACCTAGTTTCTGCTTTTTAGTATCTTCTCAATATTTCCATAGTGTTAGAAAACACATGGATCTGCCTGAAGCATCCTCTACCTGCTTGTGTAGAAAACAAGTCAGATCAAAGGTCCAATGCCAGCTAACCCTTCCACGCTATAACGACGAGACTCTTCTCAGGGTCCAAATTTCTTTCACACATAAAATGAAGAGGTTAAATTCAATCTCAACATTATGAAAACATTCAGAAGGTCATATGTGAAAGAAGGTATTTTAAAGCAAAACATAGTTAAAACAAAAAACCAACAGGGCACAGAAAACTGTTATTCTTCATCTTCTCATGTCTAAGCCCTTAAAGAGGCAAGACCAAACAAGACGATGGAAGAAAATTATTCTGGGGCATAGACACAGCTCAGGAGTAGAGCACATGCTTAATTTAATATGTACAAGGCCCTGGGGTGGATCCCCAGGAAACACCACCCCCCCACCCCCACCCAAATAAATCACTTTCAACTCCAACACATCCTCAGGTGAGGAAGACTGGAGTGTTTCCCAATTTAGGTAGGTTGTGAGTTAATTCACACTCCCTCTTCATAAGCCTTCTCTCAATCCCATCTAATTACACTTTTAAGCAGTCACCAGAGAACAATGAAGTTTGGTCAAATGCAGATATGCAAATTAAAATTTTTTTGGTATGCAAGACACAAATGATCTAAGAGCCAACCTTGGGCTGGGATGTAATTCAGTGGTAAAGTATGTGCTTAGCATCCACAAGGCCCTGGGTTGATAGCCAACACTATAAATAAATATATATATGTTTATTTTAAAGATAATCAATTTTATTTTTTCATCTAGACTTTATTTCTCCAACTCTTAGTTGTATCTGTGGCGCTGGGGTTTGAACCGGGGTCCTCACACATGCCAGGCAAGTGCTGTAACCGCAGAGCCACCACTTGAGCCGCGCCAATACCATATTTAAAAATAAAAATGAGCACACTTCCTTAGAAGGGGGCTGGAGCGGTGGCTTCAGTGCTTGCCTGGCAAGCACGAGGACCCGAGTTCAAACCCCAGCACCACGTATACAACTAAGTGTTGGAGCAACTAAGGCCATGTGAAAAACTAAATGAAGTTGTTTCTCTCTTTCTCTGTCTCTCTCACTGTCCCTCTCTCTTTAAAACAAAGAAAAAAAAAAAAGAAATTATTACCAAAAAGAACAGGCCCCTAGTTTTCAAAGCACATCGGTATAACTTATTCCCTCAATTACTCAGTGAAGTAAAACGAGGCACTTTTATTTCCATCTGACTTATAAGGAAATAGGTATTCAAAATAGGTATCCTTGTCAGCTTTTTTTTTGGTGGGGTGGGGAGTGGATAAACAGAGTCAAGTTTCATAATTCCTAGTATGGCACTGATCCATGACTTATATATATATTTACCTGGCACTCTCTGTCCTCTGAGACCCTCCAGCTCTTGCCCTCCGGGAAGTGGATCCCCTCCTCCTCCTGGCTCTGACTGGCCCCACACTTTGATCTGAAGGTGGAGGTCTCAGGAATTCCAGCATGCCATGAAGCCTCTGCAGCCCACTGATGAAGCTGTTCATTGAATCCAATGAAGATGCCTGGACAGTATGGCTAGCACCAGATCCTGGTCTATGCTCTTCTGAAGCTCCTGGACTGATGTTCTCCACATTCTCTTCTGAAAGCTCTACTTCCTCTGTCAGGTCAATGGATACCTGTGGAGCAGGCTGGAGCAGGGGTAGTACCCCTTGGCTGCTGACTCCTTCAGCAGGAACAGGCTGGAGCAGGGGTGGTCTCCCTTGGCTGCTAACCACTTCGGCAGGAACAGGTTGGAGGAGTGGTGGTCTCCCTTGGCTGCTGATTCCTTCAACAGGAACAGGCTGGAGCAAGGGTGGTCTTTCTTGGTTGCTGATACCTTCAGCAGGAATAGGCTGGAGCAGGGGTGGTCTTTCTTGATTGCTGATACCTTCAGCAGGAACAGGCTGGAGCAGGGGTAGCCTCCCTTGGCTGCTTACTCCTTCAATAGTAACAGGCTGAAGGATGGATGATCTCCCTTGGCTGCTGATCACTTCAGCAGGAGCAGGCTGTTCTGTAGCATGATCTAACTGCACCTGAAGATCACAGTCCATTGATTCATGAGCCATCACTAGGGAAGCATATTTGTAAAAAGTATTAATAAAATAGATAAAAACATGTTATACAGTTGATATAATATTAACTGATCTTTCAGAATTTCTGTTTAAGACTATTAGTAGCAAAACTGAGACACTTTAAAATCTAAGTAGTCAAAAGTGTTTTGGTAATCAACTCCCCCTCCCAGAAGCCAGGTATGGTGGTGCACACGTGTAATCCAGGCAACTTAGGAGGTTGAGGCAGGAGGATCACAAGCTCAAGGCTAGCTTAGTCAACTAAACAAGACTCTGTCTTAAAATAAAAAATAGGGCTGGAGCGGTGGCTCATCAACTAAAGTGCTTGCCTGGTATGTGTGAGTACGCAGGTTTGAACCCCAGCATCACGTACATGCACTAGGAATTGTCGGAGCAACAAAAGCCACATGAAGAACTAAATAAAATTGACTTTCTTTCTCTCTGTCCCTCTTTAAAATAAAACAAAATAAAAGGGTTGGGGATGTAGCTAATGGTGGTTGGGTTCAATCCTCAGTACTAAAAGGAGAGAGGGAGAAAAAGCAGTACTTATAACCAGTACTCCAGTACGCCCTTTTGAACATGAAACCCTGTGGTTATAATTCTATATGCCAAAATAGACAAAACAAGGAAACTGCATCATCTTCTAGAAACCCTGAAGTTCTTTCTCTCAACCTTAATAGACAAAATACAAAAGCATATAATAGGGGCTGGAACGCTTGCTCAGCATGCGCAAGTACATGGGTTCAAATCCCAGCAGCCTCGTACATGGCTAAGTGTCGGAGCAAACAAAGCCACGTGAAAACCTCAATAAAAATTATCTCGTTGTCCTCGCTTAAAAAAAAAAAGTTTTGGAAAATATATTAAAGAAAAAAGCATAGAATACTGAATCTAATTTAAGCAACCAATATTTACCTTCTAAAGCACCAAAGGTTAAAAAAGATAAACAGGTTTTTTGTTTTTTGGGGTTTTTTTGGTGTATCTTTGTGTGGTGCTAGGGATTGAACCAAGGGTCTCATATGTGCTAAGCACATGCTCTACCACTGAGCCCCAAGAGGAACATTTCTACACTTGCAAAATTAACTTAGTTAACTCAAAACAGAAAATTTGAGTTCTATTTTGATACATTCTAGTGAGCTTCATCCCATACTGTCTTTTCTTATTTGTCAATAAACAAATAAGAAAATCATAGACTGTTATATTTGGTCTAGGGAGTTAAGGGGGAACAAAGAGTACAATTTTAAACACAAATATGAGGCAGAGTATCTAAAACAGTGAAAAGATGAGCTGAGGCATGAAGAACTAAAAAGAAGCTGACCATATGAAAAGCCAAAGAGTTTTCAGAGGGAAATCAGTGCACAGGCCCCTGGCAACTGTGGGTTTGCAAAACAGTAAACAAAGCGGGCTGGAGCAGTGGCTTGGGGGTTACAGTGCTTGCCTAGCATGTCTGAGGACATGGGTTCAAACCCCAGCACCAAGTAAAGTGTCACAGTAACGAAAGCCACAAGAAAAACTAAACTGTCTCTTTCTCACTGTCCCTCTTTGAAAAAAAAAAGTAAATGAACACAGTGAAGAACATACAAGGATGAAGTTGATGGACAAGATGCTATCATTAGAGGTCTCATAGACTTTGGTAAGGAGTTTCTTCTGTTAGCAAAGGACAACAGGGAAGCAAGAGTGCAAGCCAAGGGACCAGTTTGGAGCAATTGTGGGAGCTAAAACTGACATGGAGATTCGGGCAAGAGTGGAAGCAACGGAAATGAAAAGTAGACAGCTTTGAGAATCTTCATAACAAGTCAGGCATGGCAAGTACACGTCTGTAATCTCAGCAACAGAGGAGGCTAAGGCAGTAGTTCAAAGCCAACTTGGCAATTCAGTGAAGACAGAAATATTGAAAGTAATAAGGATGTAGCTTAATGGTGGATGACCCCTGGGTTCAAACTCTAGTACTGCAAAAATAAATAAATTAATTAATTTAAAAAATTACAATAAACTAAACTATGATGAGGGTCTTGCAGGGTTTTTGTTTGTTTTTGATGATGGGAATAGAACCCAAGGCCTTATGCATGTCAGGCCAGCATTCTACCACTTAGCTACACAGCCAGCCCAGTCAGGCTTCTTAAAATCAGCAAGGGCAGATTAAACCATTTCAGAAGGAACAGAATCACAGAAGAGAGTCAAAAACTAAAACCAGGGGCTGGATGGAGCAGTGGCTCCATATAGCACTTGCCTGGCATGCGTGAATATGCAGGTTGAAACTCCAGCACCACATACACAACTAAGTGTTGGAGCAATGAAGGCCACGGGAAAAACTAAATAATGTTGATTCTCCCTTTAAAAAAAAAAAAAAAACTAAAACCAGAGGACAACACGTACAGGAAGAGTCCAATAATAAAGACTTCATGGGAGGGTGTATTGTCTTACAATAATGTTTCAAAGAAGCAACACTCAAGAGTGTCAAGTAAAGCTGGCGCAGTACTGCAACCTCAAATCCCAGCGACTTGGGAGGTTAAGTCAGGAGGATCACAAGTTAAGCCAGCCTGGGCAAGACCCTGTCTCAAAATAAAAAAGAACTGGGATGTAGCTCAGTGGTAAAGTGCCCCTGGGTTCAAACCCTGGTATTAAAAAAAAAAAAAAATTAGGTCTAACAGAAGGCCCAAGCTACTTACAGCTGTACTCAGGGGGCATTTAAGCATATCTGCTTCCTGAAACAATACGGCAGGAATGGGGTAAAAGGCACAGAATCTATGGAGTCACACTGTCCACTCTAAAAGTCACTACTAGCTAATAATTAGCTATTTACATTAGATAAAATGAAAAATTAAGCTGGGTGCTGTGGGGTCTGTAATCCATTGAGCTGGGAGGCTGAGCTAGGAAGATTGCAAGTTCAAGGCTAACCTTGAACTTGTAACTAAGGAAGACACTATTTCAAAGTAAAAAATAAAAAGAGATGGGGATGTTGCTTAGTGGTCCAGCACACCTATATCCTCAGTATGTTAAAAAAAAAAAGAAAGCAAGCAAGCCAGGCTCCGTGGTGCACGCCTATAATCCAGGCACTCGGGAGGCTGAGGTAGAAGGATCTCTAGTTCATCAACGAGCAATTCAGTGAGAATCTGTCTTTAAAAAAAAAAAAGAAGGGGAATTAGTCCAAGTGGAGCCAGTGAGCTAAGTGGTTGTGTGGCGGGGGCTCAGAAACCGGTTGCTTGCAGCATGGCTGACCAACTGATTGAAGAACAGATTGCAGAAAGGATGGTGATGGAACTATAACAACAAAGGAATTGGGAACTGTAATGAGGTCTCTTGGGCAGAACCCCACAAAATCAGTTACAGGACATGATGAATGAAGCAGATGCTGATGGTAAAGGCACAATTTGACTTCCCCAAATTTCTGACAATGGCGGCAAGAAAATTGATACAGACAGCAAAGAAGAAATTAGGGAAGCATTCCATGTATTTGATACCGATGGTAATGGCTGTATTAGTGCAACAGAACTTCCCCATAAACGACAAATCTTGAGCAGAAGTGAACAGATAAAAGGTGAACAGATAAGGGAAGCAGATACTGACGGTCAAGTAAACTATGAAGAGTTTGTAAAAATGACAGCATAGTGAAGACACTGAACAGAATGTGTTAAATTTCTTGTACAAAATTATCTGCCTTTTCTTTGTAACTTATTTGTGAAAGGTTTCCCCCGGTTAAAAAAATATGCATGTATGGTAATTAATACTTCATTCCTCCATGTTTTCTTCCCTTTTCTTACTGCCATTGTCCTGAAACCTTATATTGGAAAATTGATCAAGTAACATATTGCATGTGGCTTACTCTGGATATATAAGCCCCCTTCTGCACATCCAAACTTTAGATTGTTGGTTAAATGTCTTTTTTTTTTTTTTAAGATAGGGACAGTGAGAGTTGGGGGGTTGATTTTATTTGGTTTTTCATGTGGGCTTTCCTTGCTCCGACACTTCCTTGCATATGCAGCACTGGGATAGGAACCTGCGTCCTGGCGCATGCCAGGCAAGCACAGTAACTGCCGAGCAACCACTACAGACCCATATTATACCTTTGTTTACTTTTAAAAAGTAAAAAGAAACTTCCAGTTTTCTTTAGGAACTGTCAGCATGTTGCTGAAATGTGCAGGTGTAACTGCATGGACTATGGGCAGTCAAGTTGCACTACTGCAAAATGGGTATATTATCCAGGAACTCATACACTATTTTTTTTATACTGCTGGTCTTGCACCAGAAAGATTTTCTTTTATTATTACTTGCTTTTAAAACTTTGTTTAGCCACTTAAAATCTACTTATGGCACAAGTTGCCTTAAATCCATTTCAAGTTGCCTATTTGTTTTCCAGCAACGACAAAAAAAAAAAATCACAATTAAAAAATGGGGATGGGGGCAGAGACTTGGGGATTGTAGCTCAGTGGTACATCACTCTGGCTTCAATCCCTAATAAAAATCATTGAAAATTAAAAGTTTTAAAGTTCCTCAGCCACACTGGTCAAATTTTAATGGCTCAAAAGTAACTCGTGGCAGGTGCCCATCTTATTGGACAAGAGAGACATAGAACGTTTTCAACGTGGCAGAAAGTTCCATGGAACACTGCAGTTGCAGAGTGAAGCAAGGATTGCCTAGAGCAAGAGGCAGCGGGGTGCTGAAGGCAAAGGTCCAATTCAGCTGCTTTGTCTTTCTCTCCAGGAGGGTAAGGACAGGGCCTTTCAGCGAATGCTTTGCAAGTGCTGGGGGGTGGGATGCTCCCCCCCCACCCGTCCTGGGCCCCCTGGAGCTTCACGAATAGCTATTTTCTACACGTGCCAGAGCTCACAACATTCACTTCCCACCCGCCAGCCTGCTGGGCTTTGGAACTCAGGTTTTGATGCCCCAAAGAGGCGGGGACCACGGCCCCCAACTAAGTGGAGTTAAGGAGGCCGGGGTGGGGGTGGGGGGTGTCGGGTCGGCAGTGCTGGGTTCAAATCCCTGCTCTCACTCATTGGCTGGGGGACCTGAAGCGGGCTTCCTAACCTCTCTGTTCCACCAGTTTACTCGTGAAAGCGGGATAATAAAGCTATTTTATTATAATGAAAATTAAGCTCTTCGGTTAACTTCAAAGTGGTGCAAATAACAGACACCCAATTATCAGCAGACCAAGGGTCTGCGACCGGCTGCGGTGGTGCGCGCCTGCGATTCCGGCGACTCGGGAGGCTGAGGCAGGAGGATCGCGAGTTCGAGACCAGCCTTGGCAATTTAGCGAGACCCGAGGATGTAGTTCTGAGATAGAGCGCCTCTCGCTTAGATCGCCAGTACCAGAGAACAAAAAACAAAAAATCCGCGTCTCGGTCCTTGAGGGGGCGCCTGGAGAGACCGCCGCCTCCCGCCCGCGGCAGCGGCGAGCCCCGCGACGCGGAACGCGGCTCCTCCAGTGACCGCTCCGCTTCCGCCTTCCTCGCCCCCAGGCAGGCAGCGACCCCTGAGCCGCGGCGTGGGAGCCGCCGGGGGTCGCGAATATCCTCAGGCCGAGTTCCAAATCCAACCGCAGCCCACCTCGTGAGGCGTCCCCGGGCCCCGCGACCACACCGGGGAAAGTTATCCCGAAGTTAGAGGCCCAAGGCACCGTGAGAAGCAAACACCCTCACCTGAAGCCGGAAGGACGCGGTCTGGCTCACGAGCCCGCGACATTCGCGGTCGTTGCCCCAGCCGAACTCCGCACGGACCCGCACCAACCACCACTTCCCGAGCAGCTCTAGCGCCCCGCTGGAGCCGCGGATCTCGCGTGCTCCTATTGGACAATAGCCTTTGGAGGCAACCAATACCTTCTCTTCTTCTTCCATTGGTCGTTACCAGTTGAAACAACAGCGCTCTCATTGGCTGGCCCTTCGCACAGTTGCTAGGCGGGGCCACAGGCGAAGATACCTCTTACAATTGGTAGAAATCTATGTCCATCACCGCGCGCGCAGCCTCCGAAGAGTGGAGTGGAAGGGTGGATTTTTACCTCTCTTTATTTGAACTTTCTGGCGGGAGAAAATTATGAGGCAAAGAGTTCTCTGTCCGTTTTGGAATGAAGATGAAAATATTAAATCTGTAGCTCCTCTTGCTTCTCCCTAACACTTTAGCGAAGGAGCTGTCTTTATACCCAAAGGATTGTAGCTTATGCCAGTAATTTCAAAATGTTGTCCCCAGAATTCTGGCGCCAATAAAGAGACGTGGGACAATCCCGATCACACATATTCTCGTGGCGTTCAAGAGCTTGCCTATCGCACAGACTGCACATTGCCAACATTTTATTAACTCTGCTGCCAGTTTTCAGTGGAATTGGTAAGCAGAGGAAAGCATAAATCCAAGTCAGTTGGTGGTGGTGGCGCAGGGCTGTAATCTCTGCTACCCAGG
Organism: Aplodontia rufa; assembly: GCA_004027875.1. Classification (NCBI taxonomy): domain Eukaryota; kingdom Metazoa; phylum Chordata; class Mammalia; order Rodentia; family Aplodontiidae; genus Aplodontia; species Aplodontia rufa. The sequence continues at coordinate 68,331 of PVKS010003673.1, forward strand.
AGGCTGAATGCAAGTTCAAGGCCAACCACGACCCAGCCTCAAAAAAGGGCAGGGGGCGGGGGCGTGCTGAGAATGTAGCTCAGTGGTAGGGCGCCCTGGGTTCGGTCCCCAGTACCACAATAAATAAATAAAATTTAAAAATATTAAAAAGGGGGCTGGAGCGGTGACTCAGTGGTTGGAGCACTGGCCTGGCATGTGTGAAGACCCGGGTTCAAACCCCAGCACCACATACACAACTATGGATTGGAAAATCTAAACCCAGATGAAAAATAAATAAAATTGATTCCCTCTTTCTCTCTTTCTCCCACTTTCTCTTAAAAACAATATTAAAAAGTCATATATAAATACTAAAATATTTTTCTCCTCCAAACCTACTTTTCCTTTTGCTGCTATATAAAGGAGCTGATGATGAGCTATAGAATGACCACTATGAGGAGAAAGGATTTTATAAACCAATAGATGCATTATGGAATAGAAAGATAATGTGATTCTCGTTATATAATTATTGCAAATTGAATGCATACAGACAATGCAAAGAAGCAAAAACTAAAAATTGTCTATAGGCTGAGAAATCTTTATCAACCTTATGTAAAATCTTTATTTAAATACAGATGAGATGGTGTTTAAAATTAAAATATATTTTGAATTGTTTTCCATATTAATACACAGGTACTTCATCAAATATTGAGTGATTCTTTTTTTTCTTCTTCTTTTTATGTGGTACTTGGGATTTAACCCAGGAGCACTTTATCACTGAGCTACATCCCCCACTCATTTTTTTTATTTATTTAAAATTTTTTTAGTTATAAATAGACACAATGCCTTTATTTTATTTTTATGTGGTGCTGAGGATTGAACCCATGCACAAAGTAAGAACTTTACCACTGAGCCACATCCCCAGCCCTTTATTTTTTTATTTTGAGACAGGTTCTCACTAAGTTGCTTAGGGCCTTTCTAAGGTGCTGAGGCTGGCTTTGAACTTGCAATCCTCTTTTCTCAGCCTCCTGAGTCACTGGGATTACAGGCATGTGCCACCTCTCCCAGCCTGAATGATTCCTTAATTTTTTTTTTAATAAAAAAACAATGCTGGGGGCTGGAGAGGTGGCTCAGTGGTAGAGTGCTTGCCTGGCATGTGAAGACTGGGGTTGGATTTCCCAGCATCACAAACACAACCAAGAGAAGGGAAATCAAAACCCAGATTAAAAAATAAAATTAACTATTCAAAAAAACAAGCTTAAATCTGGGCATGGTGGTGCTCACCTGTAATCCAGCCACTTGTGGGAGGCTGAGGTAAGAGGATTGAAAGTTTCCATCCAGCCTCAGCTCAGTGGTACAGTGTGTGCTTATCATGTATGAGGTATTGGGTTCAATGTCCAGCACCAAAACTAAACCAAACCAAATTGAAACCAACAGCAAAATTCATCAGATGAGCTTTTGAGAGAAAAAAGAAAAATCAATTAACTCAGAGAGAGCAATAGAAATTATTCAGATCAAAGAACAGAGGAAAAAGAAAGTTGAAAAGATGATAGAAAAGAACAGATCTTCAGTGATCTGTGTGACAATATCAAGAGATCTAACATTTATGTAACTGGACTTAAAGACAGGAAAGAAAATAGGGAGAAAAAATATTTGAGGACATAGTAATTCAAACCTTGCCCCATATACAAAAATTAATTCAAAATAGATCACAGACTCAAATATAAATTGTAAAACCATAAAGCTTCTAGAAGAAAATCTTTGTGATTTTGGGTTAGGCAAAAATTCTTAGATATGACTCTGAAAAGCATGATTCATAAAAGCAAAAATTTGAGTGCCATAAAAATTAAAAATTTGTTTTGTTTTGTTATTTTTTTTGTAGTAGCAGATTGAATCCAGTGCCTTGTTCATGGTAGACAAGCACTCTTTCACTGAGCTACACCCCCAGTCCAAACTTCTGGGGTTTTTTTCTGTTTGTTTTTGTTTGCTTGTTTTTGGTACCAGGGATTGAACCCAGGAGCGTTTAACCACTGAGCCACACCACAAGCCCTTTATTTATTTATTTATTTAATATTGAGACAGGGTCTAAGTTGCTAAGGCTGGCCTTGAACTTGAGATACTCCTGCCTTAACCTCCTGAGCTGCTTGGATTACAGGTGTGCATCACTGTGGCCCCAAAACTTGTGTTCTTTGAAACATACTGTTAAGAAAATGCAGTGTTTGCCTGGCATGTGGGTTCGAATCCCAGCACTTCGTACACAACAAAGTGTTGGAGCAACAAAAGCCACATGAAAGGCTAAATAAAACTTATTCTCTCTCTCTCTCTCTCTCTCTCTCTCTCCCTCTCTCTCTCTCTCTCTGTGTCCCTCACTCTTTTAAAAAAGCTGGACCTCATGACCTGTGGACCTGTGTCTATAATCTCAGTGACTGTGGAGGCTGAGTGGAATGATCCCAAGTTCAAGGCCAGCCTCAGCAATTTAGCAAGATGCTGTCTCAAAAAACAAAAAGGGGGGTTGGGGATTTAGCTCAGTGGCAGAGCGCTTGCCTAGCAAGCCCTTAAAAAAAAAAAAGGGCTGGGTATGGAGCTCAGTAGTAGAGACCCCTTGGGTTCAATTCCTGGTAATACACACACACAGAAAATCAGAAGTTAAACTGCGTACTAGTAGCAGATAGTTGCAAATCGTTTATCTGACAAAGAACTTACACCATAATATACAGAGAACCCTCAAAACTCCCTGAATAGTAAAATAAAACAATCCAACTTAAAATATGGGCAAAACATGTAAACATACACTTCACCAAAGGAAAAATATAGATGACTCATAAATGAAAAGATGCTCAAGGGACTGGAGATGTGGCTCAGCAGTAGAGCACTTGCCTGGCATGTGCAAGGACCCAGGTTTGAACCCCAACACTACAAACACAACCAATGTTGGAGAAACAAAGACCAGATGAAAAATGAATAAAATTGATTCTCTCTCTCTCCTCTCACTCTCCCCCTCTCTCTTAAAAAAATCAGATGAAAAAAATAAATAAAATTGAGTCTTTCCCTCTCAAAAAAAAAAAAAGATGCTTAGAATTTTGTCATTAGGAAAAACAGGCTCAAATCTCAGTAAGACACCACTCACGACAGAGCTATTACAATGACTACATTTAATTTAATTTATTTTTGTTTTGTCTCATTTTGATACTGGTGATTGAACCCACAGGTGCACTACCACTGACCTCCACCCTCAGCCACTCTTAAGTTTTAGATTTTTAGCTTAGTTTTTCATGTGGCCTTCGTTGCTCCAAGACTTCGTTTTGTACATGGTGCTGGGGTTTGAACTCCTATACCTGTGTATGCTGGGCAAGCCACTGCTCCAGCCCCGAAGTTTTTAAATTTTGAGACAAGGTCTTGCTAAGTAGCTGAGGCTGGCCTTGAACTTGTGATCCTTCTGCCTCAGCCTCTGAGTTGTTGGAATCTCAAGCATGCGCCTCCACACCTAGCCAACTGTCAAAATTGAAAAGGCTAACAATATCAAGTGTTGTTAAGATAGAGAGAAACTGAAACTGTTACACACTGCTGATGGAAATGGATGCATAATCTCTGGAAAACAGTTTCACAGTTTGTTTGTTTGTGACCTTTTCCCCACAGTACTGGGGATTGAACCTCGGCTACTCTACCACTGAAGTACATCTCCAGCCCTTTTTCTTTATTCTTTTGAGACAGAGTGTCACTAAATTGCCAAAGTCAGTCTGGAACGTGTAAACCTCCTGCCTCAGCCTCTTGCATTTACAGAAGAGTTTACAGGCATGCACCCACAAGCTGGATTTAATTTCTTTAAAAGTTAAATATGCATATACCATAGGATACAGCCACTGGTCTCTAGGTACTTACTCAAGAGAAATGAAAGCATAGGTTGATATGAAGATTTAAACATGAAAGTTCATAGAAGCATATTTGCAACAGCCAAAAATTATCAACAACTCAATTGTTCATCAATAGGTGAATGGATAGGAGCTCAAGAATGGATAGGAACTGGAGCGGTGGCTCGCTGGTTATGGTGCTTGCTTGGCATGCGTGAGGACTCAGATTCGAACCCCAGCACCACACACACAACAAAGTGTCGGAGCAACAAAGGCCACATGAAAAACTAATAAAATTGATCTGTGTGTGTCTCTCTCTCACTGTCCCTCTCTCTTTAAAAAAAAAAACTTAAAAAAATTGGTGAATGAATAAATAATGTTATCTCCATACTGGAATAGTTTTCAACACTGCAAATGAATGAATTATCAAAACATGGAAATATATGAATACATCTCAAAGTAATTGTTCTGAGTGAAAGACTGCAAATGTTTTATATATTTATGATTTCATTTAAATACAACTTAAAGGGGCTGGAGTGGTGGCTCCGCGGTTATGGCACTTGCCTGGCGTGTGCAAGTACACGGGTCCAAATCCCAGCACCACATACACAACAAAGTGTCCAAGGAATAAAAGTCACATGAAAAACTAAATAAAAATTGTTTCTCTCGCTCTCTCACTGTCCCCTCTTTCTTTTAAAATAAATAAATAAATAAATAAATACAACTTTAAAACACAAACTAATCTATAGTGATAGGAAGCAGATTAGTGGTTGCCTAGGGTTGAGGGTACGGGGAGAGGAGAGAGTGAATGTAATGGGGCATGAGAAAATTTTGGGAATTGGTGGATATGCTCATTATCTTTTTTATTTTTTAATTGGACCATTATAGTCATACATAGTAGTTGGGTTCATTTATTTTTAAAGAGAGAGAAAGAATCACTTTTATTTAGTTTTTCATCTGGCTTTTGTTGCTCCAATGCTTAGATGTGTCCATGGTGCTGGGGTTCAAACCCGAGTCCTCGTGCATGCCAGGCAAGCACTATAACCACTGAGCGACCACCCAGCCCCAGTTGGATTCATTATGACAAAATCGTACATGTAAGGAATTTGATTTCAATACTCATTCATCCATGTTAATTCTCTTGATGTAGTGATAGTTTCATGGGTGCATAATCCCAGGGACTTGGGAGGATGAGGCAGGAGGATCCCAAATTCAAGGTCAGCCTCAGAAACTTAGCAAGCCCCTGTCTCAAAATAAGATATAAAAAGAGCTGGGGGGCTGGAGCGGTGGCTCAGCGGTTTCAGCGCTTGCCTGGCAAGCATGAGGACCCGGGTTCAAACCCCAGCACCACGTACACAACTGAGTGTTGGAGCAACTAAGGCCATGTGAAAAACTCAATAAAGTTGTTTCTCTCTTTCTCTGTCTCTCTCACTGTCCCTCTCTCTTTAAATAAAAAAAAAAAAGAGCTGGGAATGTGGCTCAATGGCTAAGTACCCTGGGTTCAATCCCAGTACCAAAACAAACAAAAAAAATTGCACTCCTGTAATTCCAGTGTCTCTAGAGTCTGAGGCAGGCAAATTGCAAGTTCAAAGCCAGTCTCAGCAATAAAAAGGGTTGGGGATATGGCTCAGTGTCTCAGTGTTTAAGTGCCCCCTGGGTTCAATCCCTGGTACCAAAAAAAAAAAAAAAAAAAGGATAAACAAGCCAGGCACAGTAGTACATGCTGGTAATCCCAGTGACTCAGGAGGCTGAGACAGGAGGATCACAAGTTCAAAGCTAGCCTCAGCATTTTAGTGATTGAGACTCTATTCTCAAAATAAAAAATAAAAAGGGCTGGGGATGTGGTTCAATGGTTAAGTACCCCTGGGTTTAATTCCTGGTAAGAAGGAGAAGGAGAAGAAAACAATTAACTGAGAAATGCAATGTCTAGCTTCTTCTGACAAAATGGGAAGATCCCATTCTTATATGATAAAAAATAGCCTGGAGCTGAGAAGAGGTTGTTCTTCAAGTTCATCTGTGCACTCTGCCCCCTCCAGGATCCCTCATAGACCCTCTAGACATTAGGGTTTGCAATCTATGGCAGGAGAGATCTGGGGCCTGATGTAGAAAGTCAGTTTAAGATCAGAGATACAAGGCCATGGATTTCCCATGAGGGAGTTAGTACTAAATTCAGTGAGCAAGAGGAAGGGTCAAACAGCGTTTGCTCAGTTAGTACTGTTATGTAACAAACCACCCCAACATTTAGCAGCTTAAGACAACAATGAATTTATTTAGCTCATGACTTTGTGAATGGGAAATTTGGGTTGGGCTCAGCTGGGTGGTTTTGGTCTTGTCTGGGCTCACTCATAATTGGATCAGTTGCCAGGCTGGCTGGTTTAATATGATCTCAGCTGGGACAGCTTGTCTGTGCTCCACGTGGTCTCTCATTGTCCATCTTGCTAGCCCAACTTCACGACTGGGTAGGGTTCCAAGACAGTGGATTCTTGTAAAATCTCTTGAAGCCTAATTTTGTAACTTGCATACTGTCACCTCTCCCACATTCTATTGAGCAAATCAAGTCACAATGATAGCCCAGATTGAATTAGTGAGGAAACAGTCCAATTCTCAATGGACTGCAAAGTCCATTGCCAAGACGCATGGATAAAGAACAACATCTATCAAGTTTTGCAAATCATCTATAGTTATTGTCAGAAGCGTAATTTTGGAAATACCTTTGGAAGGGTATGTGTCCTGTATGACTAGAGTTGGCTTCTATTTGTAATAGAGAAGTAATGTCTGCTTGCACCCAAAGGATATGAGAGATGTCCAGTTTGTGCCTCCCCCAGCTTTTTGTCCAGGGACTCTTTGGTTTAGGTTTCTTTACACAACTCAGTAAAGACAGACAGTTTCTCTAAGATTCCTGTGAATGAACGAATGAACGCAAAGTGAGACAGGAGCAGAGAACTAAGAGCCAAACTAGACACAAGTACATGTCTACACTGCACTATACAGTAGAAACTGCATTCCCCTGGTCTGGCTGGGAAAGGAAGCATTATGAGCACTCAAGCCTATGTGATGTTAAGATCTCTTACCAGATCAACTTCCACGCATTAGATGCCAGAGGCACAGTCCACTCTACCTCCCCTGAGTGTGACAACTAAAAATGCCTTCAAGACATTGCTGAATGTCCCCTGGTGGGTACAACCCCTGGATGGTAATTGTGAAAACAAAATCTTTCACAAATGTGAAATAAGCATGTGTCTTATGCTCTTTACACCAGAAAGAATCCTACCATCAACAGAGGGTCGCCTGGTGGGCTCATAGGCTCTGCACTCATCGATGATCTCCTGCAGCACTGAAGGGCAGTCTTCACCCAGGGGCTCCTGCTGCTGGTCCACAGCAACCTGCTGGTGAATCATCTTAGAATCATAGCCTGGAATGAAAATTACAGGAGGCTGAAAAAAATTGCTTTGGCATGTGCATGCGCACACATACGCACACAGATCTCGGAATGCTGATAGCTGGCATCAAAAGCGAAATCTTCACGTGTGGAAAAAAATAAGCGCATCCATTGACTAGCTCAGGTGGTTCCCATATTAGAGAAAGAAAAGGGCTCAGGATAGCTTGATGGGGAATTCCTAGTTTCTTGCAAGGGGACCCAATCCCAACACAGGCAGAGTCAGCCTTTATCTTCCTCACCTTCAAATGGGATTTTCCCCGTGGCAATTTCCCAGAGGACGATTCCAAAGCTAAAAGACAACCAAGAAATTGAACACCGTGTAAGTTTCTTTTCCCATGCCCCTCTAGCCATTTCGGAAAACTCAGTGATTTTTCTGGTTACCACCCAACTCCATTCAACAGAATTAAGATGACCCTCAGAGGAGGTTGCCCTGGACTCTCCTGCCTTGCTCATCTGAGTTAGAATCTGCAGGAGTGGGGGCTGGAGCAGTGGCTTGGTGGTTACGGCATTTGCCTGGCATGTGCAAGTAATCAATAAAAATTGATTCTCTCTGTCTCTCTCTCTCTCTAAAAAAAAAAAGAATCTGCAGGAGTATATGAACATACCTGTATATTTCAGATTTGATGTCATATTTATAGTACACGTTTTCCAGTCCCTGAGGTGAGACGTATGCTGTAGAGTTGACTCTCTCTGCTTTTTCCCCTTCAGTTTTCCCACTGATAGAAGTCTGAGTTTCGCTCAGTTCAAATCCTGCAAGCTAAAGAGATGAATTAGAGACAGAAAAACAGCACAATCTTGGGCAGAGGGTTACAGGGCAGGGGGTTGATGTGACACTTGATTGTCGGGGAATAGTTTCTCCCTTGGGGCTTTATTTCCAATGGTGTCTTTCGCCTGTGTGGCTACTATATTAGCTGGCATTAAAGTTGAACTTATCAGTGCAGGAACCAAGAAAAGCACACAGAGACTTCTTCTCGGTAACATGGGCAAGATAGCCATGAGGATTACTGAGATGATGGTCATAAAGCACCTGTAAGACTTGGTAAGATATAGCTGTTGCTAAAACTATGTTAGCTCCAGGACTTTTCAGATGAGGGTAGAGGGAGTTCACGGAGCCACCACACGGCTTGCATTCTCCCAGAAACAGATGAAAACAAAATGATGGCTCTATCTGCCTCCATAGGGTGGCCAGCCTGTTCCTCCGGATTTTATAGGACAAGAGTGACATATGAAAAATTAAATAAAGATTTTTTTTAAAAAGAATGAGTTATCTTCAATGACCCTGCACGGTCATGTCACATTCTTGAAAAACATCACAGCACAATTAGTGGGAGTGTATGCTTGTTTCATGCACACCCTCGGTGTGCAAAAGGCTGCCAGCTCCAAAGTCATCCAGGTACTGAAATCTAGGGGCAAGGCCAGGAAAAGGATAAGACATTTGCTCACATGTTTGCTGAGCACAGATATTATGTGACATCCAGCGCCATGCTAGACACCAGAGGTGAAAGGCTGAATAGCACATACAACAGTCAGCAGGATGAAGACCACGAGAGCGTGACACTGTACTTGGGAGGGAAAAAGGCAGGTGACAGGTAGAAAGGATTTGTCTTCTGTTAAATCAAAGCTGTCCCTCACACTCTTAAGGCTGGAAGAAAGAAGACCACCTACTATGGTCACAAAGGGATTGTAGACAATGGGTTACCAATTTTTCCTCTGAGCAAAATCTGTCATGGTAGATTTTCAGTTACCTTTTTAGCTCTGTTCCCCTGAAAACCTGATAAAGGTAGACTGTCACTTATGCTCTTTAGTAATATTCTGATGATTAAAAACAAAAGACTATTAAGGGTTGGAGTGATGGCTCAGTGATTGGAGCGCTTGCCTGGCATCCACAAAGACCTGGATTCAAACCCCAGCACCATACACACAACTCAATGTCAGCGAAACAAAGGCCAGATGGAAAAATAAATAAAATTGAGTCTATCTTTCTCTCACTCTCTCCCTCTCTCAAAGACAGAGAAAATCAATTTTTTTTTCATTAGAGGCATGAGCTCTAACCACTTAGCAACCGCTCCAGCTCTTCTCTCTCTCTCTCTCTCTCCCTGAACAGTGAGATAGAGAGAATCAATTTTTTATTTAGTTTTCATTTGGCTTTCATTGCTCTGACACTTTGTTGTGTATGTGGTGCTGGGGTTTGAACCCACGTCCTTGCACATGCCAGGCAAGTGCCAGAACCACTGAGCCACTGCTCCAGCCCCTCCCACTTTAAAAAAAGACTGTTGGATTTTCCAAGATGGTGAGCTGCAGGAAGGCTGCTTCTCCTTTGGCTCCCTGACCCGATGAAAAAACTCAAGGACAGTTCCATTGCAATGAGGTGCATTTTGGGGAAAAATCATCACCAGAACACAGGGCTAGTTAGGGGAGTTTTTTGGATGATCAGAGTGCAGTAAGTGGAAAAGGGGGATTATATTCATCTCAGCTGGGACACAATCAATCAGCAAGAGAATGAGGGAGGAGCCAAACCATAATATTCGATCTGATCTGCCACAGTTCTATAAGGAATTCTATAAGGAGTTCTATAAAGAATTGTGAATTGGGCTCAACTAGAGACACCCCAGCTGCACCTCCACTGTGTAAGGGGATAACAGTGTCTCTCTCTCTCAGCAGCATGCATAAAAGTGAAAATCAAGAGTCTTATGGAACACTCCGCCCTGAAAAAAAAAAAAAAAGAATCTAATGGAACAGACTGCCTGGCAGGAGTTGGCAGTTCAGAGCTTGATTAAAATAAGATGGGTGTGGTGACACATACCGGTAATCTCAGCGACTCAGGGGGCTGTGGCAGGAGAAACATAAGTTCAAGAGACCAGCCTCAGTAACACAGTGAGGTCTAAGCAACTTAGCAAGACCCTGCCTCAAAATAAGAAATAAAAAAGGCTCCGGATGTTGCTCAGTGGTTAAATGCCCCTGGGTTCAATTCCCAGTACCAAAATAAATATATAAATAAATAAAATTAAGGAAAGATCCTAGCATGTATGAGGCCCTGGGTTCAATCCCCAGCACCACAAAAATAAATAAATAAACAAACAGCTACATAAATACAATTTAGGAGAGAAACTAGCAGGTACAGCCTTTCTGAAACACTTGTGACCCTCTCTGAACCCCAGACACACAGGTGTGACTGACCCGAAGACCCATGGAGCGTGAGCTCACCTTCACTTGGAAGCCGTCAGTTACCAGGAAACTTGAGCTGCTGATGTTTCTGTGGAGGTGAGGTGCTCCTGAATGGTGTAGCCTGATGCAAGCAAAGGCAGGGACCATTAATGGCCTTTGATAGCCTTTGCAGAGACAGTCATTACCAGGTTAAGGTTGCCCAGTACCATGCCTCCCGCGCCAGTAAAAATCTGTGGGTTGCCCAGAGAACCAGAATGCAGAGGTGAGACCTGAAAATGTGTGGTTTTCAGAGCTGAGAGGCACTGGACAGGCAGGGATGACAGCAAGGGCCACTTCAGGTACAGAAGGATGAAGGAGGCTCTTTGGTGCTTTGCCTGCGAGTGCTGGGAACTCAAAGCACTCAGAGGCATGGCTAGAGGGCTGTGCCAGGCCTATGACCTTTCTGAGTATGACAGAATGTGACGCTGGGGTTCCCACCAACCTACAGATAAGTGCTTTAGATTCACAGAGCCCCTGTGTTCCAGGATGGGCAGATGTGTCTCGGTGTCTGTCTTAGATCAGGTTCTCTCAGAAGCAGGTTATGAGCCAAGGATTTGGAGACAAATGACTTATTAAGAAGGTGATCCCAGGGGCTGGAGCGGTGGCTCAGCAGGTACGGCGCTTGCCTGGCATGCACGAGTACGCGAGTTTGAACCCCAGTACCACATACACAACAGAGTGTCAGAGCAATGAAGGTCATATGAAAAACTAAATAAAATTGATTCTCTCTTTCCCTCTCTCTTTCTCACTATCCCTCTCTATTAAAAAAAAACACTAACTCAAATGGATTCTCTTTCTTTCTCTCTCACTGTCCCTCTCTCTTAAAAAAAAAAAAAGGGGGTGGGTAGCTGGAGCGGTGGCTCAGCGGTTACGGCGCTTGCCCTGCATGTGCAAGTACACGGGTTCAAACCCCGGCACCACATACACAACTAAGTGTCAGAGCAATGAAGGTCATGTGAAAAACTCAATAAAAGTTGATTCCCTCTCTTAAAAAAAAAAAAAAAAAAAGGTGGGGCTGGAGCATAAGCCTAGCATGCAGGGCAAGCGCTGAACAGTGAAACGGCGGATGAAAGGAAGACCATCTGGGGCTTCTAGTCCATTCTCCCATCATCTTGGGGCTCATCGGTGGTGCAGACTGGCTCGCCCAGTTCTTCCTGACACCCTCTCACATGCTCTGGTACCTGTACAAGCCTTTGGCTGCCCCCAGGATTAGAAGGATGCGCTCACTGAACTTGAGACCCTTCTTTTTATCCAACAGCTCCCGCAGGGTCCCCAGTTCACAGTACTCCGTGACAATGGAGAATTGAGGTGGACTCACTGAAAGAGAGGAAGCAGGCATTATGAAGACCCAAGCCCCGCTCAGAGCAGCTGCTACCTGCAGACCACTGCCCCCCTTCTCTCCAGGGTCTGCTCTGAGGCTCATTTCTCCCGCAGCCCTACTCTCCCACCTCACACCCTTGGCTCCCCGACCTCGAATGGGCCAGATGCCTCCAGAATTCCCTCTTCCTGGTGTCCAGCAGGTCGTTACTCTACATTTGAATAGACATTTGAGATGTCTTGCCCAGCCAACTGTAAGCCACAAGGGGGCTGGAAATGTGTGTTTTGTTCAGATGGTGCTTAATGTATGTGTAGAAGGACGTGAAGCACAGATGGGAGGGGCTGGTGAAGAATGCAGGCAAGAAGTCATAGGCTCAAGATGCAAGAGCCCCCCACAAAGGGTGAGTGAGTCGCCTCAGCCATCACCAAGGGGGAAAGGTACCACTGAAACCCCTCACAGTGTGATTTCTGTTTTGAAATCAGGTAGGTCCGAGGCTATGGAGAAACTTCCAGAAGGGATAAGATGGGAGTTGCTCTGTCCTGTCTCTAGTCAACAACAGCAAAACAAAGAGTAAGAGACACCATGCTATGAGACAAAATGCAGCCATGTTAAAATAAAACAAAACTCGGGCCCGGTGGCACACGTCTATAATCCCAGCGACTTGAGAGGCTGAGGTAGGAGGACACAAGTTCAAAGGCAATCTCGGTAACTAAGCGAGGCTCTAAGGAACTTAGTGAGACCATGTCTCAAAATAAAAAATAAAAAGGGCTGGGGTGTGGCTCAGTGGTTAAGCATCCCAGGGTTCAATCCCTGGTACCAAAAAATATAAATAAACAACCTGACCCATCAGTTGTTGGTAAAAGGGCAGGTTAATTGGGGTTTTCAGATTTGGTCTACACTAAGGATGACCAAGGGGTCATGCTTGGGTCATGCAGCCTTACAATGTTTAACACAAAATGTGCCCATCACCCAAGCCAGCAACTGAACAAGCACCCACTGGGTTCCCAGTGGACTGGCAAGAGGACACAGGGCCACACAGCACAAACCAATCCTCAGGCTAAAGCCCAGCTCTCCTGAAACAAAACAGGAATGTGCATCTTGAGACCCCCCACAATTAACACTGAAAACAGCCCCACCCTTTCAGCTGTTCTTTAAAAATGCAACACACGAAAACATTCCAGGCCCTGGAAAGCCTGACCAAGCCCAGAAGCTCCCCTTACCTGTTTCATCAATGCAAATCCCAAATATACGCAGGATGTTGGGGGAGTCAAATTTCTTCATGGTTGTGATCTCTTTATTGAAGGTATGCCTCACTATTCTGGAGGGTGAGAAGGGAAGTTAGGATCCCAGAACTGGAGGGTCACTGGGAAAGCATAAATGTACTGCGCATGTGGTGTGGGGGTGAGGTGCCTTCAGCATCCTCTGTCGGGGGGTGGTGGGGAGAAGGGGCATTGGGAGGAGCTGGCAGCAGAATCAGTCCCTCAGTGCCTGTGAACAGAATGATGGGACTTGCTAATCTCCTTTTGGTATTCCAAACACCCTGCTATAACTGTATTTTTATAAAGTCTCGTTTTTTTTTTTTTTAAGAGAGAGAGGGGCAGTGCAAGAGAAAGAGAGAATCAACTTTATTTTTAGTTTTTTATGTGACTTTTGTTGCTGTGACACTCAGTTGTATATGAAGTGCTAGGGTTCGAACTCGAGTCTCTGAGCATGCCAGGCAAGCACCGTAACTGTTGAGCCACTGGTCCAGCCCAGACCCATAAGGTTGTACTGGGCAAACTAAGATACCAGTTGTTTGTTTGTTTATTTATTTATTTAAGATGACAAGTTATCTATCTATCTATTTATTTATTTATGCTGGGGATGGAACCCAGCAGCGCTCTACCACTGAGCCACATCCCCAGACCCTTCAGTTTCTCATTTTGAGGCTGAGGTCTCACTAAGTTGCATAGGCTGGCCTCACACTTGTGAAGCTTTTGCCCTAGCCTCCTGAGTTGTTGGAATTATAGGTGTGTGTCACCATGCCTGGCGGACGTCAAGTTTTTGTTACTATTTTAGGATGTACTTTTCCTCTTTAGCATATATTTTGGTAGACTGTGCTATATGTCCTTGATTAGCAAAAATAAAGAAATTAGTTATTATTTATTAAACAACCCCTTCCAGAACATGGGCCCTCAAGAATGTGGGTGGGCAAATTATTAAAGAGGATCATTGGCACAGTGGTGAGTAGTTATAGTCCTAGCTACTTGGGAGGTTGAGGCAGGAGGATCTTAAGTTTGAGGCCAACTTGGGCAACATAGTGCAAGGCTGCCTCAAAATAAAATAAAAATGGGCTGGGATGAAGCTCAGCAGTAGAGCCTTCCTGAATGCAATGCCAACACTGCAAACAAACAAACAAAACAAAACACCCCCTACCAAAAAAAACACAAAACCCCCCAAACAAGTAACAAAAGGCAGATGTGGTGGCACATGCCTGTAATTCCAGCAACTCAGGAGGCTGAGACAGGAGGATCACAAGTTTGAGGTTAGTCTCCACAACTCAGGAAGCCCCTAAGCAAGACCGTGTCTCAAAACAAAAAAATAAAAAAGGCTGGGGATGTGGCCCAGTGGTTAAGTGCCTCTGGGTTTAATCCCTGGTATAAAAAATAAATTAAATTAAAAAATAAAAAGGAGAAAATGAGGAATTGGATAAGGACTGCACTTAACCTGTAGATCAATTTGTAGAATGTCACCATCTTAATCATACTAAATCTTCCCATCCAAGAACATGGACTGTCTTTCCATTTATTTAGATCTTTTTAAAATTTCTTGGAACAATGTTTTAGGTTCAAAGCTTTCAGGGTACAAGACTTGAACTGCTTTTGTTATTATTTTTTGTTTTTGTATCAGGGATTAAATCCAGGGGCACTAAGCAACATCCCCAGTCCTTCTTTTATATTTTATTTTGAGACAGGGTCTCACAAAGTTGCTTAGAGCCTCACTATGTTGCTGAGGCTAGCCTTGAACTTGCGATCCTGCTGCCTTCACCTCCTGGGAAGCTGAGATTAGAGGCGTGTGCCACCACACCTGGCTTCCTTTCCTTTTCATAACAGAAGTTGGTAAGATGATCTTCTTCCATGTTCATGGTTCAGAAGATTTAATAATGTTAAAGTGATCTACAGATTTAATACAATGCCTATCCAGATCCCAGCTAATTATTTATTTATTTATACTGAGGATTGAACCTAAGGATGCTTAGCCACTGAGAAACATTTTTTTTTTTTAAAATTTGGTGACAGTGTCTTGCTAAGGTACCCAGGGTGGCTTTGAACTTGTGATCTTTCTACCTCAGCCTCTCAAGTTGCTGGGATTACAGGAGGGTGCAGCACTCAACTGATTTTTTTTTTCTTTCAGAAACTGACAAGCTGATCCTAAAATTTACCTAGAAGAGTCAAGACAATCTTGACAAAGGATAAAGTTGAAGGATTCATACTTCCTAATTTCAAAACTTTACACTACAAATCTATAGTAATCAAGATAGTACCATTTTAGCATAAGGACAGTCATTTAAATCAGTAAAATAGAATGGAAAATCTAGAAATAAACTCATAAGTCTAAGGCCAATTGTTTTATTTTGTTCTGTGGCACTGGGAATCAAACCCAGAACTTAAAGTGTGCTCTTCCACTGAGCTACATCTCTACCCCAGTGGCCAATTGATTTTTTTTTTAAAGAGAGAATCAATTTTATTTATTTTTCATCTCTTTTTTGTTTTTCTTCCACTTAATTGTATACGTGGTGCTGGGGATGAAACCCCGGTCCTTGCACATGCCAGGCAAGCACTCTATTGCTGAGCCATTGCTCCAGCCCTGGCCAATTTTTGACAAAAGTCAAGACTATTCAATAGGGAAACAATAGTCTTTTCACAAAATGGTTCTAGGACAAAAGATATTCACATATAGAAGAACAAAGTTGAGTGACTACCCCACACAATCCACCAAAATTAACTCAAAGTAGGTAAGATCCAAAACTATAAAACTCTTAGAAGAAAACACAGAGTTAATCTTTGGCATGCTAAGTCAGGCAATGATTTCTTAGGAATGACATGAAAAATATAAAATATACAATATTTATATATAGTGGATGTCATCGAAATTAAATATTTTGGGGGCTGGAGTGGTGGCTCAGCAGTTACGGTGCTTGCCTGGCATGCACAAGGACACGGGTTCAAACCCCAGCACCACATGCACGACAAAGTGCTGCAGCAATGAATTCCACATGAAAAACTAAATAAAATTTGATTCTATCTCTCTCTCTATCCATCTCTCTTTTTAAAAAAATTAAAATTTTCATTGTGCAGGGTGGCACATGCCTATAAACTATCAAGTTGGGAGGTCAAGGTGGAAGGATTGCAAGTTTGAGGCCAGTCTGGGCAATTTAGCAAGACCTGTCTCAAAAGGAAAAATAAAATAGGCAGTGGATGTAGCTTAGTGGTAGAGCACTCCCCGCAAAAAAGAAAAAAGTGAGAAAGTTGGATAACACCAAAGGTTGGCGGAGATTTGTAAAACAAGAGCTCTCTCGTGCATTGCTGCCCATTCCCTGGCTGTACTTAGACAACTTAATGTATGCATGCCCTATGACCCATCAATCCGTTTTCTAGAGCTCTCTCCCAAAGACATTCTCAGATTCCTAAAGGGATGCCTATGGTAGCATTCTTGGTGAGGGATAACTGGAAGCAGACCGAATTCCATCACTGGAAAAAATCAGCAAAATGAGGCCCTGGAGACTGGTAGCCTTTGATGGGGCTCCTTTGCACCTCCCGGCAAAAGGGCTTTGGCCTGAGCCTCTCCCTCCAGCCTCTAGACAGCTTTTAAACCTGGAGCCCCACCCAAGACTTGGACCAAATGAAAATAAAAATAGGTGAACTGTGAGTTAATACCATGGACAACAGTTGATATGCAAGGACATTATGTTCCATGACGCTGAGTGAACAGACAGATCATGCCACCATTTACACAAATTATAAAGCATACACAGAATAATAAAAGCAAGGAGCTTACAAGAACACAAACGCTTAGAACACTGGAATTATTGACTGTGGAGCAGATGGAGAACAGAAAAATAGGATTGAAAGGAAAGCTAAAAAAATACACAAATCCTGGGGCTGGAGCGGTGGCTCAGAGGTTGCAGCACTTGCCTGGCATGCAACAGGTACACGGGTTCAAACCCCAGCACCCGCATGCACAACTAAGTGTTGGAGTAGCGAAAGCCATGTGAAAAATAAAAATTGATTTGAAAAAAAATACACAAATCCATGAGTAAAAGAAGGTTCTAGAACTGACGTCGCAATGGAGTTAAATCTAGACTCTGCTCCTTAATAGTAGAGGACAAATCATTTTACCCTTTTGGGCCCCATTTTCCCAACTCTCTCCTTGGTCAGTTATTGAGAATAAGTGTTAAAACATGTGAGAGAATCATGCAAAATCACTTACCCAATGCTTCTGGTCTGGGGTTTTTTGAATACTTTTATGGTCACTGGAGATTTATGATACTCTCCTTTATACACTGTGCTGAATTCGTTTTCCCTCAATAGGACCCAGGGGGAGCCTGATAGGTGTTCCTTCTTAATCTCCTTGATTGGATCATGTGGGATCTCCCTCCTGGGTTTTGATGTGTCTGAGTTCAGCATAGGGACAGAAGGAGATAGAGTCAATGAGCTCCTGGTGTGGTGGTGCATGCCCATAATCCCAGTGACTCAGGAGGCTGAGGCAGGAGGATCACAAGTTCAAAGCCAGCCTCAGTAACTTAGGGAGACCCTGTCTCAAAATTAAAAAAAAAAAAAAAGGCTGGGGATGTGGTACAGTGGTTAAGTGCCCCTGGGTTCTATCCCTGGTACCTCCCCCCAAAAAAATAAGAGCCAATGAGCTAAGGGAAGTGGCATAGTTGTGATGTCGGCGGGAGGTTCTACCAGGAGCCAGAGTTGGCCCTGCTTGGAGCCTCTGACTGATCCCACGCATGGGAGAAGTTCCTCTGCCTCATAAGTTCCTCTCCACTCGTAGAGACACAGTGGAGGCACGTCTTGAGCCTTCTTACCCTCCTCTTCCGATCCCACCTGTCTTGCCAGCCTTCACTCCTGTCTCATGTTAGAGTTTTCCCTACTCTTACCGCCACACAGCTTGACGCTGGGGCACCCAGCATCGTGTCTAAGAATTTCAGATTCAATAGCCAGAGACGACGGTTCAAGCTCTGTAAGGACACTGCTGTCCTGTGTTCACCGTCTCTCTTTCCTCCATCCTCATCCTCCCCTGAGCCACAAGCTCCCTGAAGGCAAAAGTCCTTCACTGCATCTTAGCCTCCCCTGTGCACAACTTCTAGCAAGAAGCAGATGCTCACAGTTTTATTGAATGAATGAGCACTCTAATTTCTTTTTGGACATTCACAAGTGAACTGAAGCTTGGAGGAGGCTATAGTTTGGATCTCAATGTCCCCGAAGGTCCATGGGTTAAAGGGCTTGGTCCCCCAGGTGGTGGAAACATAAAGAGCTCGGGCCCAGTGGGTGGTCTTTTAGTCACTGAGGTGTGTGTCCCCAAAGGTGATTGTGGGACCCTGGCACCCTTCCTCTTTATTTTTCTTCTTATGCATGAAGCAAGAGATTTTGCTCTGCCGCAGGTACCCACCATGCTATGCTGCCTTGCTCAAAAACAACAGAGCCAAAGCAACTATGGGCTGAAATCTCCAAATCTGTGAACCAAAATAAACCTCTATAAGGTATTTGCTAGAGGAACAGAGGGTTGACTAAGATGAATGCTATCCACAGAGGAAGCTCTCAGCATTTGGTCAGGAACTGGGAGATTCTTGCTGCTCAAGAAACCGCCATCAAATGTTATGCCATGGACTCCTAGCTGTGACCGCACCCCGAAACCCCAGGGCTGCCTTCAGCCATCCAGCACAGAAAATGGTGCAGGGCAGGGGCAGGGAGAAGCCAGAGTACTTGGTAAACAGGTGGCTTCTAGTTCAGCAGCAGCTGGTTGTAACAGGGCTCTGACAACTTACACCGCCTGAAGATTTCCTTGATTTCTTCCAAAATGTTGATTTCCAACTGCCCCAGTGAAGCTGGTCTATTTTCATTTTCTGCATAGAAAAAGGGAAACAAATATTAAAAAAATACAAGTTCTAATTAAAAACCATATGCAAATCAAAGCCAAAATGGCGTAAAACCACCGAGATCAAGGTTTTGACCGAGCATAGTCATCGTGCTAGGAAATACTACTGCTCGCCACAGTCAGCTGTCTGCTCCTTTTTTTTTTTTTTTTAATAGAGTGAAAGAGAAAATCAATTTATTTATTTTTCCATCTGGCTTTTGTTTTTTGACTTAGTTATCTACATGGTGCCAGGGTTTGAACCTGGGTCCTTGCACATGACAGGCAAGTGCTCCAATCGCTGAGCCACTGCTCCAACCCCTTAGCTGTCTACTTCTAAGAGCATGGGAAATGCCCTGAAGCCTGTGTGAATTGCTATGGCCAAAACAGGAAGCAAAAGTGATGTGTGTCATTTCCCCGTGGAAGGACTTCATTGACTCTGCCTGAGGTTCTGACCTGGCTGCTTTGGGAGAGAGAATTTTGTGCCAACATGGGAGTGTCGTATTACTAACAGCATGTGCCCAAAGGATGGTCTTCTGGACTTTGCCTGAAAATGAGAATGGACTTGTTTCTGTAAGACACTGAGTTGCTGCTGTATTTTTTTTCAACCACATCATAATCTAATCTGTCCTAAATTACATATTCATCCAGTGGCCAGCTATCCTAGTTAGCCCAGGACTGAGGAGTTCACGGGACACAGGATCTTCCGTACTAAAACTGGGAAAATTTCTAATGGCAAAACTAAGGAAAAAGAGATGATCTCATCCATTGTTGGTAGGAATGACATTTGTATAACCTGTGTAGAAGGCAGTCTAGCAACCTCTATCAAAATTTAAAATGCCTAGGCTGGAGCGGTGGCTCGGTGGTTACGGCGCTTGCCTGGCATGCGCAAGCGTGCGAGTTCAAACCCCAGCACCACGTACACAATGAAGTCTCAGAGCAACAAAAGCCATGTGAAAAACTCAATAAAAATTTATTCTCTCTGTCTTCTGTCTCTCTCTCTCACTGTCTCCTCTTTTTAAAAAAATTTTAAATGCCTATAATCTTTGATTCAGCAAAGAGATCTAGTAATTCCATTAAAAAGGGTATCTCTTAAGGTTATCCTAAAATATACACAAAGATGACCATTGCAGGACTATTTATTTATTTATTTTTTAAGAGAGTGGGACAGAGTGGGATAGAGAGAGAAAGAGTGCGAGAGGAGAGAGAATATCAATTTTATTTGTTTTTTTTTCATTTGGCCTTTTTTTCTCCAGTACTTAGCTGTGTATGTTGTACTGTGGTACGAACCCAGGTCCTAGCACATGCCAGGCAAGTGCTCCGACCACAGCCACTGTTCCAGCCCTTGCAAGACTATTTATAATAGTGAAGAATCAGATGCAATTTACATGTCAGTCAGTAGGGAGCTGTTGCTGGGCTCCATGGGGCACACGTAATCCCAGCAACTTGGGAGGCTGCAGCAAGAGGATCACAAATTTGATGTCAGCCTGGGCCACTTAGTAAAGCCCTAAGCAATTTAGTGAAACCCTGTCTCAAAAAAAAAAAAATTAAAAGGGTTGTGGATGTGGCTCAGGGGTAAAGCACCCCTGGGTTCGATCCCAAGTAGCAAAACAAGAAAGAAAAAAATGGAAATCAGGGAGCTGCTTAATACCAGAACCATGTGCCATGTGTACTAAGGAATCTACTAGAGAACAGTGTATATCTCTATGGAAGAATATTCAAAAGAATCAAATCAATGTGTTTAGTATTGTGTTGACTGTATATCAACCACCACAAGATACATGTACTGATGTCTCTGGAAGGCTAATCAGGAAACTGGTAGATCGTGAGATTGGGTCTGGGGAAGTCAACAGGGCTCCTTAAGGTCAAGGAGACTGGGAGATATACTTCTCATGCTGGGCTCCTTTTTCAGACGTTTTCAATGTTGTACTATGTGAATGTATTACATGTAAAAGTATTTAAAGCGAGAGCTGGAAGCAAGTCCTGTCCTCCACTCTAGGATTCTCGTGTGTCTCTTATTCTAACCCCACAAGAAGGCTGACTGACACTCGCCAATGACTAGGAAGACGGGAATCAAGCCAGGTCAGCCTCTCTGTACCACCCTCCCCAGTCACTCTTGGTCCTTCTTCTAAATGTCAGGTGCTCAGCTGGGGGATCACAGATGCCTCATTTCCCTCATTTCACAAAAAGACGCCCTTTGGCTGCAGGTCTCCAGGTTTGTCTTGCTTGGGTGTCTCCTGCTGACCCCACTGGGGATGAGCCACTCTGTATCAAGATGGCGGAACTGATATTCCTCTGGATTGAGCACCCAGAAGTTTCACCCACGTGTCCATTTCCTTCGTACTCTTTCTCGCCACACAATCCTTACAATATGGAAGGGTTTGGAATTCATATGATCAACAAGTGCGCAAGTGTAATGAGGTCTCATTTGTTCCCATGCCTCCCCTCTCTTCCCTCTTCTGGTGGCCCAGGCTCCACTGCCATCCCCCATCTCCAACCTAGCCCATACCTCAACCCTTAGGGCCTGGTCCCCTACCAAATCCAACTAGGGCCACCCTAGTTCAAGCTGCTGGCATCTTTTGCCTTAGTCTCTGGAGTGGGCTCCTAACCTGGCTCACGCTGCCATTCTGACCCATATGGTACGCTGAATTACTGGTCCCAATTCTTCAGTCCCAGGGGGAGGTAGTACAAATCCACACAGTGATTTGCCATAGCACCACATAGGGGAAACTACTTTCCCATCTGTGTTGGGTTTGGCCGTGCTTTGGATATAAGCAAAAGCATAAAATGTGCTACCCTGGTTATGGCTTCCTTTTTGCAATTTTGCCATGAGAAGAATCTTCTCCAGGTACTCACTGCCCCTTCCGCCTGAGCTCCAGAATGAGAGGCGTAGAACAGATCCAAATTGGATTTGGTGTCTGGCACCAAGCACAGCCAAGCCCACTCAGGAGCAGAAAAGCTACATGCACTACGGGGGCTTGTGGTGCAACATTAAGAATTAACTAGGGGCTGGAGCAGTGGCTCAGTGGTTATGGCGCTTGCCCAGCATGTTGGAGTATGAGGGTTCGAACCCCAGCACTACGTACGCAACGAAGTCTCAGAGCAATGAAAGCCACATGAAAAACTAAATAAAAATTGCTTCTCTCTTTCTCTTGCTCTCTCACTGTCCCCTCTTTCTTTAAAAAAAAAAAATAAAGAGAGAGAATACACAGCTGCTGGGCTAGAGCTCTTGCCTGGCATGTGCAAGGACCTGGGTTTGAACCCCAGCACCACATATATAAAACTAAGTGTCAGAGAAACAAAGACCAGATGAAAAAAAAAAATAAATAAAATTGATTTGCTTTTTCTCTCTCTTAAAAAAAATATACACCTGCTCATACTTTGCTCATCCTTTTAGGGAGACTAAAATGCCCCCAATTACTTCCCCCACCCTCAACTAGGGGGAAAAAATAAAGCAACACTGCAGCTTACCGCTTTCCAGCCTTTGGAGGACTTGCCTGTCTTCCTCTGCATCCTGCTGATCTTCCTGCAGCCAGGATGCTACTTGGCTGATCCTTGCAATGTGCATCTGTTGATCAACCTGGAGTTGCATCGATAGCTCCTGCCAGACATCACTCAGCCGCTCATTCACTTCTCTGAAAAGTATCTTGTTGTTGCCTGCCTTTAGGAACTTACAGATCGCAGATTTACTGCTGAACTTTTCTATCTGCCTCCTAGCTTCCTCCAGGGCAGCCTGGAAGTGGTCCAGGGAGGCCATGACCTCGGCAGGCAGTTTCCTCTGTCCCTGGGCCTGGAGCTTCTGCAGAGGCTGCAGCAGGCCTTGCACTCGGCTCCCCAGACGCTGGCACTGTTGCTGGCAGTGTTTCATCTTTTCACACTGATTGTAGATGATCTGGCCTAAGGAGATGACCTGCCCCAATTTATCCATACCTGGAAATAAAGGAAGGAACTGATAAAGGGATGCTGGGCTGGGTCCTTTGTCTAACAGCCCCTGATGTCAAAGTTCAAACTTGAAAGCTTAGAGAGCAAAGTAAAGAAAAGAGAAAGGAAGGGCTTCCCTAATGGGAAGTGGGGCCTTGGAGCCAAAGAGAGGGACAAAGAGAGAGAGAGAATCAATTTTATTATTTAGTTTTTCATGTGGCTTTCGTTGCTCCGAAACGTCATTGTGTACGTTGGATATGCCGGGCAAGTGCTGAAACCACTGAGCCACTGCTCCAGCCCCAGGGACTGTCTTTATATCCCATTTTGAAGACTCTTTCTCCTTCCTTCCCACCAGCTTTGATTTCCCAGCTGTTCTTTCATCCTTCTCTGTATAGGTTTATTTTTATTTATTTACATATTTATTTATTATTTATACCAAGGATTGAACCCAGGGGTGCTTAACCACTGAGCCACATCCCCAGCCCTTTTCTTAAATTTTTTTAATTTTAAGATCAGGTCTAAGTTGCTTAGGACCTTGCTAAATTGCTAAGGCTGGCTTTCAACTTGCCATCCTCCTGCCTCAGCCTCCTGAGTCACTGGGATTACAGGTGTGCACCACCATGCCTGACTTAAAATTTCTTTTCTTGTGATGTTTCTCCTTTCTTTTTTTCTTTTTCTTTTTCTTTTCTTTTCTTTTTTTTAAGAGAGAAGGACAGTGAGAGAGAGAAAGACGGAATCAATTTTTATTGAGTTTTTCACATGGCTTTCGTTGCTCTGATACTTAGCTGTGCACGTGGGTGCTGGGGTCTGAATCCGTGTACTTGCGCATGCTGGGCAAGTGCTGTAACCACCGAGCCACTGCTCCAGCCCAAGTTTCTCCTTTCTTAATGAGAAGCATAATTTTTCTTTTTTAATGAGACGTGATTCTGAGACTAGGCTGTCCTTGGGTCCCCGTTTCTCTGCTCCCTTTTCCTACACCATCTGCCTATCCATACTCTGACTCAGAAGTTCCTGTATCTCCTGCATATTTACTATTCTGCTAAGGAGACGATCTAGGAGATCGTCTTTGATTTCAGTGCCTGAAGCCATCTCCTACCATTTTCTTGTAAGGTAGAGATGGCTTGCTGCCCACCAAGATCTGTTCTGCCCTTCCAGCCTAACAGCGGTAGCTGGGGAGTGTCCGTACTGCTAAGACCACTGCTCCTAGCCTTCCTTGCAGGTCCACCCCTGAGCCGTTCTCACCAAGGGTGTGTGAGTAAGTGACAGCTGTGCTATCTTGGGCTGCGGCAGGTTTGCCTTCCCCATACATTCTCCCTCCCTCTGCCTCCAGGATGCACAGGAAGTTGCAGCTCCTGGGACTGGGGAAGGATCCTGGCTTCCTGAATAACGGATTATTCAGGAACATCTGCTGTGGACTATGATGTGTGTGAGGACTGAGCTTCTCTTGCACGCAAGCCATTATATTTTGGGCTCTATTTTACCAGTTGAGCTTATTCTAACAAATACATCCTGAGGAAGTATTCAGGGGCCAGGCAGGCAACTCGAATGAGTGGAGTGAGCTGAGCACCAAGAAATATGCTTCCTTCCACTTTCCTTGAAATGCACACTTTCTAGTCTTCCACCTCTCCATTTTCATAGAGGTACGGTATAATCAATCATTCTCTACAGTCCTGTAGGAGAAAGGCCACAAACACACAGTGATAATGGCAATTGACTCTGGTCGGCTTTGTGTGTGTGTGGGTGTGTGTGAGTGGGTGGGGGAGGATGAAGTAGACTTATTTCATGACTACCAGTACTAACATTTAAGAGTTTTTCAGAGTCCCATTAAAACTGAAAAGCTTCTGCACAGCTAAACAATTAGTCAAGAGTGTCAAGAGAGAACCTACAAGAATGGGAGAAAATCATTGCCTGCTACACCTCCAACTGAGGGCTAATATCCAGAATATATAAAGAACTCAAAAAACTTTATAACAAAAACATACATAATCCAATCAATAAATGGGCTAGGGAACTAAACAAAAATTTCTCAACAGAGGAAGTCCAAAAAGCCAACAAATATATGAGAAAATGTTCTACATCATTAGCAATCAGAGAAATGGAAATCAAAGCTTCACTGAGATTGCACCTCACTCCCGTCAGAGTGGCAAAAATGAAGAATATGAACAATAACAGATGCTAGAGGGGTCGTGGGGAGAAAGGAACACTAACACTATTAGTGAGACTGCAAACTTGTGCAGCCACTCTGGAAAGCAGTGTGGAGACTCCTCAAAAAACTAGGGATGGAGCCACCTTATGACCCAGCTATCTCACTCCTGGGTATTTCCCCAAAAGAACTAGAATCAGCATACTACAGAGACACAGCTACATCAGTGTTTATAGCAGCTCAGTTTACAATAGCTATACTATGGAACAAACCCAGTTGCCCCTTGCTGGATGAACAGATTCAAAAATTGTGGTACAGGGGCTGGAGCAGTGGTTCAACAGCTACAGCGCTTGCCTGGCACGCTCGAGGATGCAGATTCAAACTCCAGCACCCCATGTACACAACAAAGTATCAGAGCAACAAAAGCCATACGATAAACTATGGATTCTCTCTTTCTGTCTCTCTCTTTAAAAAATGTGATGCGCACACACACACACACACACACAAAATGGAGCTCTACCCTGCTATTAGAAAGAATGATGTCAGGGCTGGAGCAGTGGCTCAGCGGTTACAGTGCTTGCCTGATATGCACGAGGACCCAAGTTCGAACCCCAGCACCATGTTGAAGCAACAAAAGTCACATGAAAAACTAAAGTTGATTCTCTCTTTAAAAAAAAAAGAACAATGTCATGGCATTTGCAGCCATGGATGGAAATGGAAAAAAATCATGCTGAGTGAAATATCCACAAAACAGAGGCTGAAAAGCCAAATGTTTTCTCTGATATGAAGAAGCTAGAGTAAAGCATAAGATAGAATGAAAGTTAGCTAAGTTTAATTAATAAACCCACAAAGTTGAAATTACACGTAATCTGGGGGAACCATAATTATGAAGGTCGGGGGAGAAGAGAGAGAGGCAGAGAAGCAAGGGAGGGATAAGGGGGTTATTAATACAGCTGGGAATACTCGACTCCCATGAGAAGCCTAACTATACACAGGCAGGCAGAGAAACTCAGAAATTTCAAAAATTAATATACATGTATATGCTCATTTCTATCTGTAGCATGGGGGTATTACAGAGGAGACATGAGATCAGGAATGGATGAAGGCGGGGGATCCTAGACTAGGACTGGCCTTACTTTGTCAATATCTATGTATGCAGGAATATGTAACAATAATTTCCTCCAATATGTAAGACTATGTTAAAAAAACTAAAAAAGTTTTTTGTGGATTTTTTTATGTTTGTTTTTTATACCAGGGATTGAACCCAGGGCTGCTTAGCCACTGAGCCACATCCCCAGTTCTTTTTATATTTTTTATAGAGACAGGGTATTGCTAAGTTGCTTAGTGCCTCTCTAAGTTTGCTGAGGCTGGTTTTGAACTCAAGATCCTTCTGCCTCAGCGTCCTGAGTCACTGAGATTATGGCATGTGCCACAGCACCTGACTAGACTGTTTTTTTCATTCATGTTCAGAAGTGAGCAAGAGACGTGAAGAGTAAGAAGTTGGGTTCCTAGGCATTCTTGGAGAAGTTCAAATGCAGAAATAGTCTCTTCATGAGAGTTGTCAAGGGGGGGCCCTTCTCATGATGGAAGGAAATTCTCCATTTTGGACTAGTGGCACTTTCTTCTGTTGGGTGTTGGCCACTATGAGAGAAAAGAATCCTTTGCTTGTTGCAGACAAATATTTTGTCTGGGGCAAACTTGGAGAGCCCAGTGTGCAAGGGATTCTCACCCCTGCTACGTTCCTAATGAACAGAGTGGCTTCTGAGACCTGGGGGTCACATTTCCCTGCTGTAATCGTCCTTCCTGAGGTTCGTGGGTCCTCTTGTCACCTGAGGAGCTCCTCCGGCTCCTCCTAGGCTCTGGGGTATGCAAGGCGCTCAAGCGACCCAGGAGTCCCGGGAGCGCAGGAAGCCAGCCCCGCCCCAAACCTGTGCGCGGTGCTGCCGGGATGAAGCAGCGGCAGCCAGAGGTTTCTTTTCTTTTCTTTTTAAACATTATATCAGGTTGCTTTTGTGTTGCTTAAAACGGGTCCCAGTATAGGAAGAGGACATTCATTCATCCTTAAGGACCGAAATCAGCTACCCTGGAAACTGCCCCAGTGACACCTGGAGTTGTCTGTCCAGGGCTGCTCCGGAGCGGGTCCCCACCGCTGTTAGGTGTCCCGCTAGGGCAGAAAGTAGTCAGAAACCCCAGAGTGCAGGAAACGAAACCAGCCGGGTCTTGAGTTCCAGGAAGCCTGGCTGTGGCTCACTCTGACCGCCAGCCCCGCTGCCCCACCACCGCCCAGGAATGCGCGCGCCCGGGGACCAACCTGGGCTCACCGTGGACTTTGCGAGCGACGTGCGTCGTCTGTCCGGTGCAGATTTCAGGAAGACCACTCTTCCCGCTTCTCTTCCACGACTGTGGACGCCACCCCTGGGGAAGTCCGGCGTCCTCTGCGCCTCCCGCGCTCCTTCCCTCGCGTGCCCCGCTCTGTGTGCTCCCCCTGGCGGTGCGGGGCTCCACTCGCGGCTGGTGGCCGCAGGCTGTCCGGTTCCCTCCTAAAGTGAAACCCCGCCACCACCGCTGCGCCTGAGCAGCGTCCCTCCAATCAGTCTGTGGGACGGCTGTTCCTGTCCTGCGTCCTCCGGAGGCCACCGCCCTCGCATCTGGGACGCCAGCGGCGAAGGCTTTCTAGGAAGCTCCTGGCCGAGGCCCCTCCTTGCTCCTGGCATGCTCCTCCTGCCCCTTGCCCACGTTCACAGAATGTACTCAGGAAGAAGTCACGGAGTGCTCACCAGTGCCAGGCCCTCTGCTTGGTTAGGGACAGGGGTTGGAAGGGAACAGGGTCCCAGGAAACTCTGATAACCTGGACAGGGTACGGGGAGGCCTGGAGGTGGAGCAAGGAACTGTGGAAGCCTGAGAGAAGGATTTGGGGCGGGGGGGGTTATTTTATTTTCCTTTTTTTTTCTTTTTTGGAACTGGAAAACGAACCCAGGGCTTTGTGCTTGCAAGGCAAACACTTTACTACTGAGCTACCCCCTAGCTGGAAAGAAGGGTCTCACACCTGTGGCTTTGTGCTGGATAATATTGGTGACGGGTTGGGTGTGGACAAGGGAGTGGGGGAAGACACACAACTAAGTGGGGAGGAAATCTCTTCTTCCTCTGAGGTCACTGCAAAACTTTGCTATGGTGTGAGTTATGTTTGATTAAAGCCAGCCGTGTTTCCAGCTGGACAGTCTTAAGAAATGCCCTTCGCTCACCAGGCTAAGCTCTTCAGATGGCAGAAATGGATTGCATGAAAAGACTTTTGGGATGGATGGTGGAGGATGTCTGGGGTCTTCGTTTATTCACTTGTTTGGCCCTACAATTGTTCTCCATCTACTGTATTATCAATTTTCTTCTTAGGTCAAGAGATTCAGGGACATGGGATTGAAGAAAGGCTCTCAGGACAGAGGACAGGAAGATCAGGGGGGAAAGTGAACCAGCATGTGGGTTCAGTGGTGACTGGATAGATTTATTAGCTCAGCTAGATTCCGCAGTGAATTCTGGGGCATGAAGTTCAAGGTCAAGAGGCAGTTTGCATTCTGCCCAGGGTCCTTGCCTGAAGCATAAACCCTTAGTGATCAACCCTCACTGCAGCTGCCCCATGGGTGCACTGGACTGATAGAAATGGAATCAAAACAGTGCATGATCTTTTTTTTTTTTTTAAGAGAGAGAGGGACAGTGAGAGAAAGAATCATTTTTATTTAGTTTTTCATCTGGTTCTCCTTGCTATGACACATCACTGTGTATGTGGTGCTGGGGTTCGAACCCGCATCCTTGTGCATGCCAGGCAAGCCACACTGCTGAGCCACAGCTCCAGCCCCAGTGCATAACCTTTTGAGCTTGTGTTTGATGTGTGGTTTGCAAACACCAGTTTCTCTGCATCCTCATTAGCATTTTATTTTGTCACTATTTTTAACTATTTGTTTATTGTGGTATTGGGGATTAATCCTAGGGGTGCTCTAACACTGAGCTACACCCCAGCCCTTTCTGTTTTTTTATTTTGAGACAGGATCCCACTAAGTTACCCATGATGGCGTGCAACTTGTGATCCTCCTGCCTCAGCCTCCTGAGTAACTGAGGTTACAAGTATGTGCCACTGTGCCTGGTACCTTTTATTCTTTTTTTTTTTTAAGAGAGAGGGACAGTGAGAGAGAGAGAGAGAGAAAGAATCAATTTTATTTAGTCTTTCATGGACTTTTGTTGCTTGGACACTTCATTGTGTATGTGGTGCTAGGGTTTGAACCCGTGAACTCATGCATGCCAAGCAAGCGCCATAATTGCTGAGCCACCGCTCCAGCCCCAGATACCTTTTATTCTAATAGGTGTGTAGTGATATCTCAAAGTGTTTTTTGTTTTTTGTTTTTTTGTACCAGGGATTGAGCCCAGGGGCACTTAACCACTGAGCCACATTCTCAGCCCTTTTTATATTTTATCTTGAGGCAAGGTCTTGCTAAGTTACGTAGGGCCTAAGTTGCTGAGGCTGGCTTTGAACCTGCGATCCTCCTGCCTCAGCCTCCACACTCGCTGGGATGACAGGCATGTGCCACCATGCTCAGCTCAAAGTGTTTTTTTTTTTTAACAGGTTTTTCAAATAGCGTTTATTTTTCAATAGTTAACATGTAAAAAAAAAAGTTAACATGTGCATTACAGGAAACAGAAAAACACAAAGAACAAAGTCATCCAGTCACAAGCAATTTAGCTGGACGTGTCCCTCCAAGTTGTGCGCACACATACACAACATCCCATTTTGTGTGATTGAGATCATAGTGTGTATCATGCTTTCCCACACATCATGAATATTCACCAATTCAAAATCCCAAAGCTATGTGAATATTTTTGATAACCAAGAATACACTACATCAACTCAATCTGTTAGAAAAAAACAATCCTTTCTTGAGGACAAAAATTTCACTGAAGACAGAAACGGCAACAGGCCTCTAGATAGACACATTGGCAGAGTTACAACTGAAATGATGCATTCCCTTAATGCTGGATTTAAAATGTGACAAAGCAACAGAATACAACAAGCGTGTTTCTAAGAGGGTTCATTATTAGATTTCTACTACTAAAAGATTAGCAGGAACACGTGTTTCCAGTGAGCTGAAGGATTCCTATAGTACAGCCGGAAGATCCACAATCAGTGGCTCCCACCGAAGTGTAAATCCTCGAGCGCTTGCTCCCATATTTCCCCGTGTGCTTCCTTCTGCGCCTCTGCCTAATAAATGTGTCCTGTCACACACTGCCCAGGCCAAGATGCATCTTTTCTATCAATTATAACAAAAGATATTTACAAGGTGGCTAATTTGCTAGCTCTACTTTTTGTGACACACTGTCAACCTCAGGACAAAGTGGTATTTTTTGTTTTTAAAAAAGAGAGAGAGGGACAGTGAGAGAGAAACAACTTTATTTAGTTTTTCACATGGCCTTAGTTGCTCCAACACTTAGTTGTTTAAGTGGTGCTGGGGTTTGAACCCAGGTCCTTGTGCTTGCCAGGCAAGCGCGGGAAACTGCTGAGCCACCGCTCCAGCCCAGGATAAAGCAGTTTTAATTGGCACTTTCTTATTGCCTAATGATGTTGAACATCTTTTTATGTGCTTTTTGCCATCTCTATAGCCTCTTTGGTGAGTGTGTGGCTATGTCTTTTACCCACTTACATTTTTTTACTGTTGAGTTTGTTAATATCCTAGATATTAATCTTCCGTCAGATATATGGTGACCAGATGGTAGTATAGTAACTGGACAAAAAATAAACTTGTGTACCTTATACAAAAACTAACCCAAATGGATCATAGATTTAAATGTAAAACTTAATGCTTTTAGAAGGTGGAGGGAAATGAGCAAATTAAGTGAAAAATTGCTTTCCTTTGGAGAAAATGTAAATTTTTGAGAAAGTTTTAAATGAGTCTATTTAATAAGAGTGGCTATTCGTATTGTTTTTAAATCCAGATAAGGTGTAATGTCATACAACCTAACACTTTTTTAGAGATACTTTGGGAAGGGGAGGGGAGGGATAAGGGTGGGTAATTGGTGGGGCCTCTTAGGGGTAAATCAAATTTTCAGAATCTATATATACATTATATTATTTTGTTAGAAGCTTATGTGATTGTTCAACAAATAAATTTCTGAATAAAAAAGTGGCTATTCATACTGTAAAATGTACGTTATTCAGAATAATTTCCACTTTCTTTGGGTTTATCTTAGAATTGTCATTTGAAAAAATTTAAAAATTAAAAAAAATTTTTGGGAGAAAATATTCAGAACCTCAAGCTAAGTGTAGAATTTTTAGACATGGTATTAAAAGCACTTTCTGGGACTGGGAACGTAGCAGAGTGGTAGAACACTTTCCCAGCACATCCAAGGCCCTGGGTTCAATCTCCAGTAACCTCTCCCCAGACGCAAAGCATTATCCATAATATTAAAAAATGATAAGTCAGGGGCTGGAGTGGTGGCTCAGTGGTTGAAGAGCTTGCCTGGCATGTGCAAGGACCCAGGTTCAAACCCCAGCACCACATACATAAGTAAGTGTCAGAGAAACAAAGGCCAGATGAAACAATAAATAAAACTGATTCTCTCTCCCTCCCTCTCTCCCTCTATTTTTAAAAGAAAAATGATAAGTCAGACTTGATCAAAAGTTAAAACTTGCTTTGCAAAGATCCGATTGAGGGGATGAAAAGACAAGCTATAGATTGGGAGAAAATGTTCACAAATCACAATCAACTAACATGTTCCTAAATAATCCATACGTCAAAGAGAAAATTTTCTCAAAGTGAAAATATATTGTTTAATAAATTATTTATTTATTTTGTAGTACCAGGGATTGAACCCAGGACCTCACGGATTCTAGGCAAGAATTCTTCCACTCTGCTATATCCCCAGCCCTTGCTCAATAAATTTAAAGAAGTTGAGGGGTTGGGGATTTAGCTCAGTGTCAGAGCGCTTGCCTAGCACGAGAAAGGCCCGGAGTTCGGTCCTCAGCCCTGAAAAAATAAATAAATTTAAAGAGGTTGAAATCAAACGAAGTATCTTCCCCATCAACAATAGAATAAAGTTAGATATCAATAAAAGAAGGGAAACTGAAAAATTCAGAAACATATGGAGATTAAAAAACATATTCTTAAACAGTCTGTGGATCAAAGAAGACTCATTAGAAAATATTTTTAGATTATGGACAATGTAATACACTAATACTTATGAGATACAGTGAAAAGCAGGGTCATAGGCAAATTTATGTCTGAAATGAAAGAATCTCAATAACCCAACTCTCCACTTTAATTTTTTAAATTTTTATTAGAAGTATATAGAGATGCAATTGAGGGGGAAGCAGTATCAAACTATCAGTAACCAATGTATATATACTTTGTTATCCAGGGTAATGCCAAAACATGGATGACCACCTTGGGTTTCCCCTGTTGCAGTTTCCCCCAGAAAAACTCCTGCGTTAAATGGGTATCTCGTGGAGGAATGACATCGGCTTCTGAGATGGTTCCCCCATATTCCCACTCTCCAGTCTCCTAGGAGTTCTTCATACACCCTCCCCCCTCCCCACCCCCCTCCCTACACCTCCAAGTATCCTAGGGAGCCATCCCCCTATTACTCTGAGAATCATACGATTTGAAGTATTGTTAGCTTAGCCGTCTGCCCTACTGCTTCCCCATGTATTCTAGCTTCCACAGATGAGAGAAACCATTCTGCCCTTTAGTCTCTGAGATTGGGATACTTCACTTAGCATAATTCTTTCCATCTCCATCCATTTG